>APFE031510782.1:4874-25996 GCA_000404065.3 Pinus taeda
TTGCCTCTCTGAATTCGCCCAGGGATGAGTAAGATATCATCAATCTCCAAGTGGAATCAAGAACTATTAGAGAGAGGATACTAATCAAAATCCTAGAAGCTGACTCACCCCCTTGCAATTATCTATATATTGATCCCTCATCCCAGAGATCCAGAGGTTGGAATCTTGTATCTTGTAAGGAAGTGTTGTTGGTTTCCTGGTGCAATATCATAGTGTTGGGTGATCTAAGCTTTTCATGAGGTGAAGAAGGGCTTTCATGCTGGGAGGATGATGCTGGATCAGAACAATTGGTTGTAATCCTCTTTTCTATTCTTGATATTAATAAAGCTATTCAAATTTTCCTCCACATTCTTGTATGTTTGATGATATATACATTAGTGTGGTCAATATATATCTAGTCCTATATTGTTTATGATTGTAGATCTCTGTTCTTCTATAGTATTATGCTGCTTTGATTCCACAGGTTCTCTTTGAAGCTGGGTAAGCGTAGAAGGAATGGCAAAGATCTGTCAGAAGGGAGAGGAACCAAGCTAGGAACAAAGCGCAAGATTGAGGTTGGTGTCCTTTGTTCCCCTCTTATATACTTTTCATAAAGGAAAGCGAAAATAGTTTTAGTTTATTTGTTTCTAAGATAGCTACCCATCTTAGTGGGACTAGCAGCTCCGAGTGGACACTAGATTTCCCGATAACAAATTAGTATCAATTGATTAGCACTATTATTTTTCCAAAAAAAATATGATGGAATGTGATTGATGTGTCTAGAAAAGGAGGATGTTGTCAAAGGTTTCGAGAGATATCCGTGATGGGCTAGTGGGAGGTCATTTTGTTGGAGATAATACAACTCATACATTTTTTAGGGTTAGATATTATTGGCCTACTCTCTTCTAAGAGACACATGTTCATATGATAAATTTTTCAATTAGGTATGGGGAGAGAAAAGAAATTGTCAATACCATTACAACTTATCACAATTAGTAAATCTTGAGTAATGGGGTATAGACATAATAGGGGAACTAAATCCTCATTCATTGAGGCAACCAAGATACATATTAACTACAACAAATTATTTCACCCATTAGTCTGAGGCAGTTCCCTTTATCCAAGTTAATGAGAAGGTAATCATTAAGTTTTTACAACAACATATAATTAAGTGATTTGGGGTGCTAGCTGGGGTTTTTTAGAACATTACTTATTTCCCTTCCACTTTTTTGTTTGATTTTTCATTGGATAAGGGGATCATATTGAGGCGTTTGATGAACTATTATCCCTAGGGAAATGAGTTAGTTGAATCAACTCATAAGAACTTAAGTCAAATTTAGATTGTGACAAAAAACTATATGAATTGGCATAATGTGTTTCCTAATTTTCTATGGGTAGATAGAGTTACTCCTACAAAGGCTTTTGGTACTTCTCCATATTATTTGGTATATGGACAAAAATACTCCCAACAATCATTTACTTTCCTTCCATGCAACTATCGTAGGAATTGAGAGGTCAACTAACCTTTGTTTTTTTTTAACTAGAATGGGTATATATATATATTATCTATATATATATATATATACTCATTTCATATAAAACACGCCCATTCGCATGCAAAATCGAGATTTTACATAGTACTTTCAAGCCTACTGAGGGCTACTGATATATCAATTGTTCCACTTTCCTTCTATAAGAGTTTTCACTTTGATTCTTACAAAAAATTCTCATTCTAGAGATCCTATAGCTATATATTCGACAAAAGTGAAAAAGTAAATATTTACATTTGAAGTGTGTCATACAAAATCATTTGCAAAACCAGAGAGAGAACAAACTAAACATCCATTGGTGCTGGACTGTTCAAATCCAGGCCAATGGATTCTTCTTCATTGCTCTTGTTCAGATCTAGCCCGCTGGAGTCTTATTCTTTGCTCTTGTTGCTCTCCTCCATCTTGAGCTTCAACTGTTCAATTTGCTGACACAACGCATCCACCTCATCTTCCAATTGGCGAATTTTCTCCTTCTTCTCCAATTGTCGCTCCTGCATGGCTAGATTATCCAGTTGTTGTTGGTGGATGCAACGCTGCAGCACAACCAAACCTTCCTGAATCTCCAAGTGATCCTGCACACATTTGTTGCAAGCCTGCCTATTTCTACCACCAACCAAAGAAATACCCGCTTATGGTCCCCCTGTCCTAGGCTTGTGACAACCCCAAGAGCCCAACAGGGATCTATCCTCAGCACAATTATTGTGCACACTCATATTTGTCTTCAGACTACCAAAGGTGAGCCTCTATAGGATTCCACACACCCCCTTATCGTGCACCCCAAACTCCAGAATACCCGCGACCCACTACTCCAAGAACCCACCGATCTCCAATTCCAAAGTGTCCCCGAGGTTTTATTCCAGAACCCCCTCCCAGTTAAGCAGACTAGCAGCCCTCACACTAGCAATCGCACTCAAACATGCAACTCGCTGAAAATCAACTCTCAAATTTTCTATGTTGCGGCTATCTCAACCAGAAATTGCCTTGAGGTCCTGCGCTTCAACCGAAAACCAATAACTGATACTCAGAGAGCCTAGCTTCAGCCGCCAGGCCCCCGCAGAGGCCACTTGAGCAAAAAATAACCTTAAACCATAGAATCATATCATATAGTTATTCATTAAATAGAATATGTAGCATTGGGTGATGATGTGATACTGATGAAGCTATAATCCCGATGAACCTCCTTACTTTCCCAGCTCTTTTCCTGGTCATTCTCACCCAAACCTTCCTCCCACAAGCGACTATAGTGTTTCTGAGCAAGGGAATTAAATGCTTCTATGAATTTCCCATTAACTTATTATCACCTGAGATGGTGCGTCGACCTTTGCAACAAGATCTAGGCCATGGGGGATATATACTCATGATTTATGATATACCAAGCACAAGTGTAGTACTATAATGACGAAAGCAGACACGTCACAACTGTAAACAAAGGAATCCCTTGCCACAAGGCCCAAGGAGAGGCCAAACCCAACACGGAATGGTGTGATAGGGGCCAAGGTGCAGGGGATTAAAAGAATCGAGGGAGTGGGACATAATAGAGAGGAGAGGAGGAGGGATGGAATAGGTAAAAGGTAAAACAAGAAGAGATGGGAGAGAATGGTGGAGGATAGGGAAGGGAGGGATAAATAGAGAAAATGGGAGGGGGAGGGAGGGGATGGGGGGGTCAAAAAGAGAGGGAAAGCAAGGGGGGGTGGGGAAGGAGAACTTATAGGTGATTAGCCTTACATATTACAAATTGACAATACTTGCTAACTTCTTAGTGAGACCAAGAATGACTTCCTCAACCCAATATTTGAAGCTCATGAATGCAATTAGGGGATGCAAATCATTCCCTCGACCTCGTTCAAAATAATTCTTTCTTCGCTCAATTAGCAGGCCTGGTTTGCCTGTTTATTGACTTCTTGGTTATTCCCTCTTAGGATATGAAAAAAGGAAACGAAATCGAATGAGGGGATCAACCCTTGGGATCTCTTGATAATTAAATTTAGGTTAATGTTTTTTGCTGATGAAATATAGTTCATATGCCTAATGATCAACATGGAGTCCCCTAAGAACTGGATTTTTCTAATGCCCTTCTTTTGAGCCAATGTTAGACCGAGAAACAAACCATAATCTTCTGCTTGGTTTTCTTTTTCCTTCCAAGCCCCAAAGCATATCTATCTTCATGCCACCCCAGGATTTCCTTTTGATGCAACATCGAATTGAAGGGTCCATTGATTTGAGGATCTGATCCATTCCACTAGACCTTCTAAGGACAATCTTAGAATCCACTAGGCCTAAGAGGGAGCACCTCTACCCGGGTGCTAAGGAGTCGGGGGTCCAACCTAAGGAGCCAACCAAGTAGATACAAGCTCATCCAAGGAGGGGTCCATTTCCGATCTATGCAGTTCCATACATGCTGAAAGGGCTATCATGGCTATTAACCTAGCAGATGGTCGAGAATTTTTGAATATAACCGTGTTCCTTGATAGCCAAATTTTCCAATAGACATACTTAGGAAGAACAAACTAGATTTCTTTGAATTTTCTTTAGGCCTGAAGGGAGCCCAAATAACATTTGGGCCAAGAGCTGAAGAACATCAAGAGATCAAAAGGCCAAGAAATTATGTAGAATAGAGGGTTGAGGACCACTGACCAAACTGCCTTAGCCACCTGACATTGGCGAAAGAGGTGAGGAATTGATTCCTCCACGGATTCTGAAGGTTTTTAGCTGTGAGAATTTTTTTATGCAATAGGAACCGACAGAAAAAATTGACTTTTGGAATAACATTTGTTTTCCAATTTTTTCCCCACATGGAGGTTTTAGGTGATAATTGGGTATTTAAGAGCAGGTGTGGATACCCTTCTTTGATAGTGTAACTGGAATTTTTCCATCCCCACTTATCTGCCATTAAAGAGCTATGGGGGCACAACCTCTTAAATTATTAATTAGTTTATCTCTTTAGAGGAGAAGAGCCTCCAGGATAATTTCTATCTTCCAGCCTTTCCAACCTCCCGGTTGATTCCAATAAAAAATCTGGTCCATATTTTCCACCCCACTTTGACTCATGAAAGTTCTAAGATCCACTAGGAAAACTCTGATTCCAGGGGTTGGAGGGCCAGAATCGAATCCGAAAAAATCTCAGTGGAGGCTCCATTCCCCGATACTTTTCTTATATTATTGTTGATGATATCCCTAGAGGATTTAATCAAATGCTAGATGGGGAGCCCAATACTCGGACCTCACGGCTCTTGCGATCAATTTGTTGATTTAAATACTTGGCCCTTATCACCTGAGTCCACCATTGATTCGGATTGATGATAATATTCCAATATATTTTTCTCCCATTGCCATATTTGCTAACCTCGGGTCCCTTATTCCTAATCCCCCATGTTGTTTTAGGGCTCTGATCGTTTTCCAATTCACCAAGTGATACTTCTTGGTTTCTGTTCTACCTCCTTTCCACAGGAATTTTCTTATATTGATGCAACATGCTCTTAGGGGATTGCAGGGTGGTAAAATGATACAAAGGAATCGCCGACGAGACTGACTTTACAAGGATTTCCCTAGATGCATAATTGAGCCATATCCCTCCCTAGTTTACAATTTTTGTTTTCATTTTATCTTGCACTTTTTTCCAAGCATAGGGGGTAACTCTTCTTAGAAATATAGGGATCCCTAAATAATTGAATTCTTTCCACTCTCTGACTGCTTTAAACCCTAGGATTTCTTCAATTTTTTTCTCCTTTTGTCCAGAGATATTCCAACTATAGATGTGGCTTTTGTTGTCATTAGTGGCTCCCCTCGACGCACTGAGGAATATATCTAAGGTTCTCTTGAAGTGTCGAGCAATTGTGATCAAGGATCCACCCATCAAAATTGTATCATCTGCAAACTGCACAGGATTTATACTTCTGATGCCTTCTTGGTACCTTATACCCAAAAGGTTGAGGATTGCTCTTTCTTGTTCCAATTTCCTGCTCAGGGAGTCAACCATGATGATATATAAGAAAGGGGAGAGGGGGCACCCTTGACAAAGGCCCCTCGAAACTTTGAAGAAGCTTGCCACCCTGCCATTAACCAATGGAGCAATCCAAGGGGAAGAAATACAAAGACTGATCCATGTAATGAAAGTATCATCCAACCCCATTTTTTTAAGGACTTTTATCAGGAACCCATGTCTTACCCGATCAAAAGTGTATTCCATGTCCAACTTAATGATCACCCCTACACCAGCTAGAATCAAGAGCTTCTTGAATAAGGATAATATTGTCAGATTTGCCTACTTGGGACAACCGTCCCCTATTTTCAGAGATCATAGAGGGAAATAAGGTTTAAGCCGAGAGGCCAACAACTTCAAGAAGATTTTGTAGGAGACATTGCAGAGGGATATTGGACAAAATCCAAAGGAGGAGAAGGGATTCGATTCTTTTGGGATTAGAGCCAGGAAAGAAGAATTTATGCTACACCCCATAGCGAAGCGTTTGAAAGAGTATCCCACCAATATGCAAAGATCCTTCTTTATAACTTCCTAGAAGGAATGATAGAAGCTAGCCGAGAATCTATCCAGGCCTGACGCCTTATCAGGGGGGAAGGAGAAAATCACCTTCCAAATTTCCTCGACCATAGGCGGGGAACCTCGACCGTAGGTGGGGAAATCAAAGTGTGATTCCTTTCCTCCGACACCATCAAATGGATACAATCAAGGAAGAATTCTTCACTGGAAATATCACATGTATGGTTCCTTGTATATAGATTTTCATAATGCTCTACTGCTTCTCTCTTAATATCTTTAAATTTCTTGATAGTTTCCCCTCATGATTTATCTGTGTTATATTATTTTATGATTCCTTCAACTTGGCTTGCTTGTGGAAAATTTTTGTGTTCCTATCCCTAGCCTTAAGCCAATTATTTCTATATTTTAGTCTCCAATACTCCTCTTCCCTTCTAAGGTTTGTATGAAGGGTCTTAAAAATTGTTGCTTCTTTATGGAAGTCTAATTCTTTTACCAACATTGATTCGATTTGACCCTGGATTCATGCTAGTTTTACTTCCATCTCTTTAATGTTATCTTGCTTGTCTGATTTGTTTTCCTTTAACCACTTTTTAATGTCTCCTTTTAGTTTGTGGATCTTGGACTCCTAGATGGTTATTGGGCTTCCCTCTATCCACCTTGACCAGGATAGGGAAACCACCTCCAAGAAATTGGGGACTTCCAGCCGTAGGTGAGAGTAGCGAAAGGGGATTGGGCCCAGATCCAAGGGTTGGGAGATAATCAAACTTATCAGTCGGTGGTCAGATCTAGACCATGGGAGAATAGAAGATTTGAGGTTGTAATTTAGGATTAGGAGATTGTCTATGACTAGGAAACGACCTAGTTGGGTTGCAATATGGTTCACTCCTACTCTTTTGTTGGTCCAAGTATACATAAATTTTTGGGGTTTTACATCAAAGAGATTTAGGGTTAATATGAGGTCCTCCATATGCTCATGTAGGGCATCATGAACAATGGATCCCCCTCTTCTTTCATGATTTCCCATTGTTGTGTTGAAATCTCCTCCAATAAAATAGTTATGCTCGAACTCTGTACCTTTAACTCCATCAGGGATTTCTAGAATTCTTGTTTTTCCCAGAAGTGAGTGGGCATGTAAACATTGATCATTGTGAAGAGTTGTTGTTTTTCTATAATATTAAAAATAGTTGCTATCCAATGGGTAGTTTTTAGAGAACTTACTAGTTGCAATTTTGGTAGATTCCACAATGTGTAGAGGCCTCTTGATGCTCCTCTTGAACTAGTTGGTTCAAGATTGCTAGTACTCCAAATCTTGTTTTTAATCGAGCTGAGAGACTGATCATCTAGCTTGGTCTCCAGTAGGAGGGTGACTTATGATCATTCCTTTCTGATTAGGGATTTCATTTTTGTTATTCTTTTTATTGATCCCAATCCCATACAGTTCCAGGAGATGATATTCATTAATCACTTTTTTAGGTTCCCTGCCCCCTTGCCAGGGCCCATATTATTTCCTTCCCCCCCCCCCCCCTTTGTTCCTTGCACTTGCTAGCTAACGAGGAATAGTGTTTTGGACTCCCAACTCTTTGTCTTTTTCAGTTTTCTCCCTTCTGACTTCCTTATTTGTTTTTATTCCTGCTTTCTTCTCTTTTCCGGCTGGTTGCTTCATCCTTGTAGTATATGGTTTGTCATCTACAAACTCAGTTGTGAAAATGGGCCCATACCTTCTGTAGATGTTAGGAATCCATCTACGTCCTCCTGTTCTTGTGATGATTCTTCAAAACTACTGTCAGAGTACGGGCAAGAGCTCGACTCCTTATGAATTTTTAGGGGTTGGCCCAGGGGTGCAGACCGAGAGGTTGGGGCCTCCTGAGAGGATGAGGGGGACAAAACATTACACTGCAACATAAGAGCTCAAGATCCAAAAATGATTCTTTGACACTAGACCAGGGCCACCCCAAGCAGGTGTGCCCGAGGGAGGGGCAAGCTCAACCTCCTTAGAGACTGGAACAAAGCCAGTGGGGCTCGCGGGTGCTGAAAAATTCAAGGGCTTATGCTGCTTAACCAATTTCCATTTTTCTTTAGGGTCCCCAAACTACTTATTCAAATATTCCAAACCTTTAGGACAACCTTTTGCAAAGTGCCCATACTCATGGCACAACTTGCATTTAAAGGGCAGTTGGTCATAGTCGATTTCTTGCATATGCATCCAACTATCCATACATAAATTGACAATCGATGGGATAACTTTCTATAAATCCACTTCCACACAAATCCTAGCACACGATAAGAGGCCATATTTTGGCTCAGAGCAATCGATTTACCTCCCTAGGGAATTCCCAATGAGTCTGAAAGCATCATTCCAACAAAGAAGGGGAAGGTAAGGCAACTTCACCCAGACCAGAACCAATGAAGGAGCATCACATTCTAGGTTGAAGCTATCAATCCAATGGTCCAGATAAATCCCTTGAGCCTTGATAGAATATGGATCACTCCTGAACACTAAATCTCGATCCATCCTATTCTCAAAGTAAAAATTATAGAAGCCTTTACCACATAAGGAGGAGATAACGACACATTTAATAAGAGGATTCTAGTTCTTCTCAATCCAGGCCTTTACCATTCGAGGGGACAACCAAAGGCCCATAAATTGGCTAATGAGACCCCTATTATCTAGTTGCAGGGCGCGAGAGTGGGCCTACAAGGCACATATCTCAATCTTGGGGATCTTTGCCGCCTTCTTCACAAACTTAGACTCACCCTGCTTATAGAAATTCGAAGCCAAAGCCACCAATACGTTGGAGGCAACAATATCCGTAAGCAATGATGCTTCCTGGGAAGGTTCCATCATTGGAAGGAGCACACCCAATCCCAAGTACTCAGAAGCGGGCTTTGGGAGAGCCCCAACAGACTGATAATGCAACCGCCAAAGAGTTGAAGACTGCGTACACCAAGCCTAAACAGGCAGAAAAGGAGGCCAAAGCCCGACTAGAGGGGTCAAGGTCCCGCGGCGGGGGCCCAAGTAGCCGATTGCAATCCCGACCCATCACTCCATTGATAGGTCAAGATACCACACTTGCAGAGCTCCTATTTTTTCTGTTTACTTGTCAATAACCTTTGTTATGCATAACAAAATAAACACATTAATTAGGTTAGAAGAGTAAAGGGAAAAGGAAAAATAGAAATTTGTAGCAAAACAACAAATAATAGAACAATGGTTTGATAAAAATAAAGATAACTATAAGAGTTTTGAGGTTAATGATTTGGTTTTGAAGTGGTAAAAAGTTAATGAACCCATATATAAACACACAAAGTTCCAAAATTTATGGCCAGGTCCTTACCAAATTGCTAAGAAAATAGGGGTTGTTATGTATCTATTGTAAAGTCTAGAAGGTCAACTCCATTGTCTTCCTGTTCTTGGTCATACCCTTAAAAGATACTTATCTGCTTTTAGGAGTAGCTTGTACCTTAGATCAATATCATTTGTTTGTTGCATTTGTTTTTAGGTTTTAATTTACAAAAAATATTTTGTTTTTTGGTTTGGTTTTGATTTTAATTTGTTGAATTATTTGCATGAATAATTTTCAATAAATTTCCTAGTCTTTTTTGGGAAGTTGAGCCTTCAACCTTTAGCAAAACCTAACATTTAGTTCTCAATTATCTTCCTCATTTGTTTTGATATCAAAAGTTAAGTAAGGTGACTTTGATATCAAAAATAAGAATTAATGTGTGTGTGTGTGTGTGTGTGTGTGAGAGAGAGAGAGAGAGAGAGAGAGAGAGAGATAATTAGGAAACACAAATAACTTCATTGGGGCTATGGAATTCTCATTGGTGCCGGAATAAAGTCTGTCATACTGGGTCCTCATGGGAATGCTCAAACTTAACAACAAAGTTATGACAAAGTTAATATCAACTTGTAGGAATTAAACCTACGTAGGGAGGATAACAATCATTCCTCCCAACCACCGAAGATAAACTCAATTGACATAAATGATTTTTAACATGTTTTAGTTATGTATTTCATATAGTGAAGAAAACTTTTTAACCTTAAAGAAAATCCAAAAATTTGAATCATAAAACCAAACATTTGAATAGAGAAGCGGTAATATTAGTGAGATCAAAATTTCATTATGCACTAGAAAAATTCCTTAGAACATCGAAAAGGGAGAAAACATTTTAAAAGTTCATTGATAGTTAATAAATTTTGAAAGTGTTAATGGAGAAACATGTTTTTGAAAAGCATTGAAAGAGGTAATTCAAGTGTTTACCAAACAAACTTTCTTGTAGGTGTCAAAAACAATAGAAAATCGAAGTTCGCCAATACACATGGAGTAAAAGAAATTTTGAAAGCTTTGAAGTGCTACTAATTTCATAGTCTATTTAAAGAAAGAGTCTTAAAAGCATAAAAATGTGAGTTTTTATTCAAGCATTGATAGACTCAAGATATTTGGAGTTCATCGAAAATATAATGGAATTTGAAAAATACTGAAAAGGAAAAATGGGAAAGCATTAATAAGGAAAATATCAAAATCATTGACAGGACAAATTTGGAATTTGTTGAAAGAGGAATTTTGAAAGTCATTAAGACAAGAGACTTTCAAAATGATTGAAATATAAATTTTGAAATTGACTTCTATAAATGCATGATAAGACTCTCTTCTATTAACAATCTCACCTTTCTCATTAAGACTTTCAAAATTTCTCCTTAAGACTTTCAAAATTTCTCTTTCAACGAATTCCAAAGTTTTGAAAGCAACAAATTTTTGAAAGAGAATTTGAAATTGCCTTCTATAAATGCATGCTAAGACTCTCTTCTATCAACACTCTCATCTTTCTCTTACCCATTAGCAATCACCCAAAAAAATTATGCAATAAACTTTTAAAAAACTTATTTTATCAGCATGTCCTAAATTTTTCGAAAGTAAGTTTTAGGACATGCTGATAAAGCGAGTTTTTAGAAATTTATTGCAAATTTGTTTGGGTGATTGCTATTGGTTAAGAGAAAGGTGAGAGAGTTGATAGAATGATGTCTTAACATGCATGTATAGAAGGCAATTTCGACTTTTTTCTTTTTCAATGATGAGTGGTTTTTGTCATATGTTTCAACAAAGTCAATAAGTTGTTGAGTGTTGATGGGTTTTTTGCTACATCCTCGAATTCGTTAGTGGTAATTTAATTTTTGCAAATCACAGAATTTTTTTTTTCCAAATCACAGAATTTTGAAGAGCATAAAATGGTAAACAAGGTTTTAACATTTGTCGAAGAATGGATTAGTAGTGAATAGTGACTTTGTGATTATAATGTCTAATAAAAAAATAAAGTTTTCACATTTAGAAAAATATGATTGAATTAAGACTATATTTGGACGTCATGTTGCCTAGATTGATTCCATCAACCATTAAATTTAAATCATTCAACTCAATTATTCACTTTGGTTATGAATTCAAGCCAAGTTCTGTGAGAATTGAGCATTACTAGCTAACTATGCACCTAGGGAGTGACATGGTTGCGATTATTGACTTATTCATTTCTATTATTTCTAAATTGGGACATAATCAGGAGTATAAAAAAACTATATGTAGTAATATCAATGTGAGGGGAGCGTATCAATTTGTAGAGGGTAAAATTGTGCATGTTTTCTTTTTATTTTAGCTTTCATTTTTCTCATATTCTCCTTATAGGTAAGATATTTGAAATTGAGCAATTAAGAAACTTTGGGTTGAATTTCTAATAGTAGATAATTAATAGTTTAGTTTGTGAAATTTTATTTTGATGGTATTGACTATAAATCTTAAACTCTTTTTGGGTTTACATAATTGCTTTTGGTGGTTTATGAGAAAATGTATGTAACGTGATCAATTCAAATGCAAAATCCTTCTTTATTGTGCAATGTTATGGTCTTTGATGTAGAAAATATGCCACCAACTAAAACTCATGTGAGATAGTTTACTAAGTCTCCTAAGGGACAAACAAATGTGACAGGGGACCTTCACAAGAGAAACCTATAGTGGCTAAGGACCCATTTAAGGATTTTGTTCCCGTGATTCAAAATCCCACACCTAAGGAGCATATGTTGTGCCTAATATACAAAGATATTTAACCAACCACTAGAACTCAAACCTTGTTTCTTCAGTGGAATGATTTGTTTCTAAAGTTGAAGAGAGAATATTATTTATAAATGATACCCCATAGTGACCCTATTATAATAATATTCAAGAACCTTTGGAAACAACAAGCAATTGACAAAGGTAAGGAACTAGAATTGAAACAATTTCATACCTCAAGTAGTTTGGAAAATATTTTGTCATGGGGTGACTAGCTAATTCCAAAAAATTTGGATGAAGTTGCTAACCTCATGTCCATACCTTATAACCATTAGAAATAGGTTATTGTCAACATAACACATATGAAGCAAAGAATAAATGTGGATAGTGCTATGATATGATCTAAGAAAGAGTCTCCATTGGAAACCATGGGATTGAAACTAAGTGAATTTCTATTTGTGGAAGTAACAATTTTCCATGCCATCATTGATAAAGCTTAAGTTTATGAAGGCGAGGTAGGAAAAAAGTGAACTTGCATTCCTTAGAAATCAAGTGAACTATTATAAAGGACATGGAGAAAGTGTAACCAATTTTATCAATGATGTTTTAGAGGAGAATAAGACGCATGAGTAGGTCAAAATGATTTTTCTTGAAAAGATAACATAACTTCATGAAGATACATTGTAGTTGTATGTTATGCATAAGGAGGTCATGAGATGGAAAGCAGAGAATGTAAAAGTGCAGGATTTGATTGAAAATATTAAAGAAATTCAAAAGACTTGTAAATAAGAAGATCATGATATTAGAGCTTCAATAGAGGAAGGCATAACTAGAATGTAGGAAACAATGCTAAATTGGAAAAAATTGACTACATAATTATAGAGGCAAGTTAATGAAGAATGGTTGAACATTGTAAAGTTTTAGGATTCTATCAATAAGGTTATGTCTAATAATCACTTATCCATTTTCAACCAACATGAAGAATTTTGGTTGAGAGATGAAGTGATGATATAAATCAAGCAAATTGTTGTTAAGTAGGGGGTTGATGTCAACTAAATAACCTCAATAGAATGTGGATACATGCAAAAATATTTGATTAGTGAGGTTAAAACAATTTCTAAATTGGAGTAGCTAATTTCAAAGATATGAAAATACACTCCTCTTTGGAAATGAAAATGAGAACTTGAGTTTGTTGACTGACCAATGTGCATTCCCATATACTTGTTTGTGTAAGGAATTATTCAAGAAGTGGGATAGCTATGATGCCGAGTATGAATTCCTTGAGTTATCTAGTTCACAAGAATCATAACATCATGCAAAACTTTTGAGGTTATACGTACATTTTTTCTATATGCTATTTTTAGTTATAATTTTTACTATAAATAAATAAATCATCTCTACTAAAGGCTCTTTTGGCTTTGGAGCAATAGAATAAGGATTGTAACATAGAATTAATTTTAAACTTAATTCAAGAACTCCTTTGAGTGAAGACATTTTTGGGTTTGCTAAGTTTATGTGCATTTGTTCAATATTGCGAATTATTATATGACCGAATTAAATGCCATATATGTCTAGTAAGGATTTCAATACCACTATACTATTTTATATGAGAGAATGCATTATTGGGTACTTTGAGTAAAATTTTGTTATTTGCTTTCTTAGTTAATCTATGTTTTCAGTTACTTATACATGGACTGCCTTAAGAATTAATTCTTGGTATTTTCATGGACTTAATTTTTATATATGTCGACTTTATCATATTTATATTTCCTAAATAATTATTTTTTAGACAAATTACAAGAAATACTCATTATAAAATCAACATGTCAGAATGAAACTTAGGTGGAGAGAATACCAACATTTCTCCTAACCACTTAAACTAAACCTGTTCATGCAGATTATCTTATAAAACAAATTTATCATTATACATTATATTAATTTATTTTTTAAAATTAATATAAAAATAATACATATTTTTCATTTTTTTTTTTTTCAAATCCATAAAAAATTACTAAACCATTAATCCATAAAATTATTCCATACCAAATAAAATAAAATTTAATTAATCCTTATTCCTGAATTTAATCCTATTACTAAAAGAAGCCAAAAATTAAAAATCCTAACCTCATCACTGCTACCTAATTAGAATAATTCCATTTACACATATTTTTGTTTAGCTATATGAATCTTACTTACATACCGTACACACATAAATTAATTATAATTTAAATAACATAATATAAAATGTCAAGCATAAATAAATTTTAAAAATATTATATTTAAATTATGTGTAAGGAAGATAAACATTATCCCAATAAATATTTTTGAAAAGTTTTAATATGACTTATTAATAAAATTGCACCACATATCATACTATGAGTGTGACGTATGGAATTTAAAAATAAAGATCCCAACACAATTATTATGTTGTAAAAGAATTTTATTACACATATCATCCTCAGTTTTAAACTTTTCATTATTTTGTTTTATAAAATTAATTTATTAATGAAGGATGTGTGAATTTTAAAGATGGAAAAGGTGTTTATGTTATTTTTTTGTTCATGTCGGATTTTGTATATTAATGAAACTCGTTGCTCAATTAATTAGAAGATTCTTGAATACACAATTGATATTAAATATGGAAAGTCACGCTCCTTTACTTTGGCATAATATGTAGAAAAGACAAACCATCACATCGGCATTGAAGAGGCAAGGGTCATTGCAATGATTGAACATTTTCATCCCTGTAAGTTTAGGGAGTCCTTGGAAATTGAAAAGAGGCCTTTCCATATGAATAGAGACGATGGCTGGAGTATTAACAAGTGTCGAATCCGACCTTGTATCCTAAGTTTTTATAATATTTATATTTAATCAAAATTTCTGGTATTCCTTTATTTCTTATTTATTTACTATTTTTTGGTTGGATGATATTATTTTATTTTTTGGATTTATATAATTAAAAATCGGGGTTAATTATTTTTGATTTTATTTTATTTATTTATTTATTTCTTTCTTATTTATATTTTTATTTTATGTTTAGGAATAGTTTATTTGATTTCTTCTTATTTTATTTGTTTATTATTTATTTTATTATTTTTTCCATTTTTTATATATATGTTAGAGGATTAAGTTGTATTATTACCTTGTTTGATTAAAATATATAATTTAAATATTTTTTCTTTTTACAACTAACTTTATTCTTTATTTATTTTAGTTAAAAATATTTATATAACACAATTCTTTAGTCAAGACTACTTACTAGAAAATCCCTTCATCTTTTAATCTTGCCATGAATTGTTCTTCATTTGTCCTAAGATGAATCACCTGTTGGTTCTCTGATCTATTTAATCTATCCATATCTGGTCTTCATCTTGTCGTGAGATGATCACACTGTTAGTTCCAACACATTGACTTTAATTTCTTCTAATATGAATTTTAAAAAAAAGTCTTTCACATTCATAAATATGAATACGACCTCAATTTTTAATAATTTAATATATAAATTTTTCATTTAAATAAATTTTGAATTTATTATAAATTTATAATAAAGTAAATTAAATATCTTTATTTTTTTACCAAACTTACATTAATAAAGATGCTTATATAAAATATAAAAATAAAAGTCCCAATATAATTATGATGTCACTTTAACTTCACTACACACATCATGCTCATCCATAAGCCTTTCATTATTTGCTATACAAAGTTACATTTATTTTATAAATTTAGGATCATATAAATTCAAAAAATATTGTTTCAAAATCTTTGTAACAAGGAAAAATATTACTTAATACAATCAATATTTTTGAAATATTGTAACCTATGTTACAAGGTTCGTTGCTTTGAGATTTGAATTTTGGCAAATTATAAAAGAAATTTGAGGTTCGAAGAATTTCATAGTCATTGACCAAATTCATAAATCAAAATTCATAACTTTATGTCACAACTCAAGCTTGTAATTTATCATTATAGTTTCCATATCCGTGATAACATTTGTGATGTTTAATGATGTTGATTTCTTACTATTTTATCCTATAATTCATTATATATATAGACTAACCTAATAGAGTGAACCTCATTAAAAATTTCAAACTCTACAAAACCTAATCATTGTAGAACCCAAACTCAAACATTAATTGTAACACCTAAAATGCATCAATGAAAATACACCATATATCAAATCAGGAATGTGACCCATTAAATTTGAAAATAATGGTGGTTTGACGGTAAGTCTACTTGGGCGAAGCCTCAGAGATGGTAGTTCAAATCTCATTGAGTACACTATGGTGGATGCTCAAGAAGCAGATTCCCCACCCCCGCTTAAGTGGCACTAGAGTCTCGCTTTGCTAAAACCATAGGATCTATATAGTATATAGAGAGTCTCCCTTACTAAAACCATAAAATCTTAGTATATCGACTTGCAAGTAGTTGAATGTACTCTTGGTGTTATAGTGGCAGCTACAAAGATTAATTTAGATATCCTATAAATTAGAATTAACAATTACCGATACACCCAATTACAGATACACCATGTAGTTAAAAAAAAACACCATTAGCATTGAAGTGGTTATTCTACTCCTTACAAAAACCATATCTCTCTCAAGCCCTTATAATTTGGAAAAAGTTATATAGTTGGAAATATCTAGGGGAAGATTCTGCGATTTTTGAAGACGGCCCACACAAATATAAAAATACGGAGATTTTATTGGCCAGTGTTGTACAGGCGTGATGGAATCTGTTGCTGGTCTTGATTAAGATTCCATCCGTGCGGGGGAACGAAGCGTGGGGGTCGGGGGATGGTGGCCGTAATTATAACTGAAAGTGCTTGGATCTGTATGCGGGGAGGTTGAAGGGCCCCAAAATCTGGCGCACACAGTGGGGAAATCCGCTGAGAGCAATGTCAAAGGCTCGAGCGTACGCAGATGTCAACGTGTTGCGTTCTTCAGAGTATTGGGATTACGAATCCCTCGTTGTGCCGTGGGGGTATGTATTATTCCCTATGTGCATTCATCATACCCTTTCCCCTTTCACCTATTCTCTCTGTTTTTATCATTCTACATATTCACAAACTCCTAAATTATTTGGTTTGTGTGTTATGCAGTGATCCGGATGTATATCAACTGGTGAGAAAAGTGGGCAGGGGAAAGTACAGCGAGGTATTTGAAGGGATCAACACTGCTAACAACAACCAGCGCTGTATTGTCAAAATTCTCAAGCCTGTCAAAAAGAAAAAGGTCTCCTTCTCCCCTCCAACCTATTAATTTTCACAGTACATGTGTAATTCAAGATGCTTCATTGTAATTGGAGATCAATCCCTTTTCAAACGACCACCTATTTCACACGTTCAGGTCCAATGACAAGACAAAAGTAGGTTTTTTGTTGTGTTATATATAATTCCAAATTTGCCACTCATTACTAGAAACATTTGATCAGGCAGGGGAAGATGTTCGCTACTTTGTGTATAGCTGCCTACAAAGGCCAACTAGTGGAATTAGAGTATCCAAAGCAATAGCTGCAGTACCTTTATCTTATCTGCTCATGACAGGATAAAGTATTTACTATTAAGCAATCAAACAAACATAAATGAAAAGACCTGGTCTGAAATTTCATTAACAAAATATGAGTCCGTACAACAACTATATGAATGGCATGAAGTTCATGCTAACTAACAAATGATGAGTCCGTACACCAACCACCAACAATACCAACCGGATTGCATACAAAGGGAGGTGTTTAAATAATAATAAAGGTGATGGGAACACAATTTGCTAGGGGTATTTGGTATCCTGTCTACTAATATTTGATCAAGGCAATGGTGCACACATGTTGAGAACATGAAGAGAGAGAAAAGATGCGACAATAAATTGTAATGTGGAGCTTCCCTTGGATTGTTGAATTGTCCACCAGTTGAAAAGTAGTGAAGGAATGGATTCCTTGATTTGTGCCTTAATTCAAGGAACCAAATTTAGTGATTCTCTTAGTCATATACAAGTTCCAGGGATGTGGACGAGTTCAAGAAGCAGTTTGATTAGTGTGGGTTTGTGGAAGACCAAGTTAATTATCTTTTAGTGTGAGTTAGTTTGGGAACTGAAAGAACAAGTGGAGTTAGCGTAAGAGGAACTAGTTAACAACTTGTGTTGACTTTTGTTAACTAGAAAACCAGTTCGACTTCCCAAACATAGAACTTACTAACAATAGCTAAATCAAAGTGCTTATAAGGAGATTGAAGGCACACCTTGTATTCATAATTGAGCATGAGTTTGTGAGCTTGTGGAGGAACGAGCCAATAAGTTTTCTCTTGTGTGAATTGTTGGAGAAGATTTCCCTTGGAAGTGCGCACGAAAATAGGAGAAATTCCTATTTTTTAGGAGCTAGGAATGCGCTAGGAAATAGGGGCCTAATTCCTTAGGAATGCACAAGGATTTCAGGCTGAGTGTGGGTTGGTTAAGGGAAGTAGATCAACATTCTAGCAGGTGTTTCAAGCCTATTTAAGGCAGGCAGAATATTATATTTTCTGATTGAGACAAGCTAGTTGTAAGAGATTTGTAGTTTATTCTTCTTCAATAAAATTCTCAGATTCTGAAACAAGCGAGGTTTTCGCAGTTGGGTTGCCTAGAAAAAATTGTGTTGTCTATTGTGTGATTTGTGCTTTTAATTCCTGTTCCTATTCCGCTGCATCTAGTAGAGAAATTCTGTGTTTATATGAAAAGAAAATTGCTTTCAGATTGTTCATATTAGCAAACTAGAATTTCGTGGATTTTCGACATGGTATCAGAGCTATGAACAAGAATTGAACAACACATAGCCTTCAAGTTTGGAAGATGGCAACCCATACAAGATTGGGATTGAGAGAACATGATAGACTGGATGGTGCCTCAAATTTTGGTGTTTGGAAGGTCCGGATATTGTTCTTGCTAGATGATTTTGGGTTGAAGGAATTCACTGAGAAAGGTGTTGCCACACCTTTAGATCCAGAAGAGTTGAGGCTTTCCCAAAGGTAGATGGCCAAGACCAAGAGGATGATCCCGGGTGGACTTCGAGATCATGTAGTCCCACATGTTGTATGTAAAGATATAGCTAAGGAAATGTGGGATGCCTTAGTCCAACTCTACCATAATTCTTCTGAGAACTAGAAGATGGTCCTCAAAGAGAAGTTAAGGACAATCAAGATGCAAAAGGGTGAGAGTGTAACTGCCCATCTCACTAGAATTCAGGGAGTCCGTGATGAGCTAACAACTGTTGGAGAAAAGCTTGTGGGCATAGAGTTAGTGTGTGTGTCTTTGAATGGGTTTACCAAAGATTGGTATACTTTCGTTCAAAGTATTACTGGACGAGATAAGTTGCTGGATTGGGAACTCCTATGGAGTGACTTCACTCAGGAGGAGCTAAGGCTCAAATTAGTTGAGACTTCTAGCAACAGTGGCAAGGGTTCCAAGGTTGAGAAGGAGGAGGAAAATCTTGCCCTTGCAGGAAAAGTCAAAGGCAAGAAAAGCAAAGGAAAAGTGAGAACAGTCGAAGAATGACAAGAAGAAGGATCTAAGCAAGATGAAGTGCCTCCATTGCCATGTTTTTGGGCACTATGTTTCTAAGTGTCCTAATAGGGAGAAGAAGGGGTCGAATAAGGAGCATGTAGCTGCGTCCGCTGAGGTAGATGAGTTTGCCTCTCAGTTTGAGAATTTCTCATTGATAGCTTGCATGGCAAGCTCAGTTGGAGCAACACATGGTATATTGATTTAGGAGCCTCCTTCCATATGGCCAGGAATAGGGAGTATTATAGCCAGCTGGATGAGAAGGATATGCAGGTGAATATCGAACTTGGAGATAATGGCAAGTATGTGACCAAGGGGGTTGGTACTATCAGCTTTGAGGAGTTTGGGAGCACTCTCCATATCAAAGATGTTCTCTATGTTCCAGGGCTGAAGAAAAACCTGGTTTCATTGGCTATCCTTGAGGATAAAAGATATGATGTCATCTTCAACAGAGGTAAGGCTTACCTCAAGCATCTAGCTTTTGGGACAGTGAAGCATATAGGTGTGAGGATGAAGAATCTCTACAAGTTGCAGGTAGAGACATATGCAGCCTTGAGCAACAAGGCATGATGTGCAGATGTTGGTGAACTTTGGCATAGTCGCATCAAACACTTGTGTCATGGGGCGCTGAAGATTCTTCAGCAGATTGGCATAGGATTACCAACAGGCGACCTTGACAAAGGTGGAGTGTGCAAGGGATGCATGCTTGGCAAGTATGCCAAGTCTTCTTTCCATGGTTAGGATAGCAGAACCAAAGGGATTTTGGAGCTGGTGCATTCAGATGTGTGCAGGCCCTTTTCTTCTCCATCACTAATGAGACATAGGTATTATGTTACTTTCATTGATGATTTTCCTTAGAAAACTTGGATTTATTTTATGAAAAAGAAAGATGAGGTCTTAAATAGGTTCATGGAGTTTAAGGCCTTGGTAGAGAAGCAGACTGGGAAGAAAATCAAGGCAGTGAGAAGTGACAATTGTGGATATTATATCTCCAATGCCTTCAAGGAGTTTTGTGCAAAGGAAGGTATTAGGAGAGAGTTGATAACACCTCATAACCCTTAGCAGAATCGGGTGGTGGAGAGAAAGAACAAGAGCATTGTTGGGGCAGCTAAGGCTATGTTGCATGATCAAGATCTGCCTAGGTTCTTATGGGAAGAAGCTTGCAACATTGTAGCATTTCTGCAGAACATGAGTCCACACAAGGTGCTTAGACGAGTCACATCAAAGGAGGCTTTCACAGGCAAGAAGCTTAATGTTCTGATCTTTAGCACAAAGGTCTACTGTCATGTGTCCAAGGATAGTAGGAAGAAGTTGGATCCCACTGCAGAAAAAGGGAATTTTCGTGGGATATAGTGAGACATCTCAGGCATATAGGGTGTATCTTCCAAGATTCAGGAACACAGTTCTCAGGCGAGATGTGAGATTCCAGGAGGATCAAGCTCTAAGAGTTTCCTTAGAGCGTGAGCAACTTGTAGTATCTAAGGAGGAGCTACTTGCTCCTAAACATGAGTCACAACCAACACCTCAGAGG
>APFE031510795.1:0-50340 GCA_000404065.3 Pinus taeda
ATTCTGAGAAAGACCCAGTTGAGATTAATGTTCAAGGACAGTGTACAATCAGTTCCATGTGTTTTCTCATGGATAAAACTCATGCATGCAGTCAAGGATTCATCCTTGAGGATTGCACAGTTTTGAAGGCATGTTTTTCCACTTGGTAAAAGGAAAATCATCCACAAGGAACAGCGCAAGGAAATAGGAGATTGGAGGGCAGAGAGGAACGCTGGAGAGAAGCCAAGATTTCCTGTGAGCATCTGTGAGGATTGTACTGAGAGCTAGCTAGC
The DNA here is from genome assembly GCA_000404065.3 of Pinus taeda. NCBI lineage: Eukaryota > Viridiplantae > Streptophyta > Pinopsida > Pinales > Pinaceae > Pinus > Pinus taeda. Next base: position 273 of record APFE031510795.1, read on the forward strand.
TATGAGAGCTAAGGCTTTGTATAATTCCTATGTATTTCCACCATGTATGATAATACAATAGTGTGGGGCTTTTAACTGAGACTTTCCCCAAAGTATTTTCATGTGTATTGTTCCATTGATTCTTCTTCTTCGGGTTATATTGTTCAGCTCGATCTTTAAGCTTGTGCAAATTGATAGTAGAAGTAGGTTATAGTATTCTTCTTTGATTTATATTGCATTATCAAGTTAACCTACCACATATTTTCTACAAAAAGAATGAAAGAAAGGGGAAGAAAAAATTCATCACCACTGTGCAGCGAAACCAAGATTCTGAGTCAGAGGAAGATGAGAAGGTCACAGCTGTGGGATTTTCACGAGGTAAGCCCATTGACTTGGGGTATAATTCCAGCGATGAAATGATGGTTGCAACCCTTGGGATCACGGCAGGAGGACCCATAGATTTGGGGTCTTATTCCGACAATGAATCAAGGATTCTAACAGACATAACGAAAAGGGCACTCCCCATAGTAGGACCCCAAGAACTTGAGGAGATCAACCATCGTATCCAAGCAGAGAATGTTGAGCTAAGGAGGATTCTACAGGAGGCAAGGGAAGAAAACAAAGATTACTACGCTAGTTGTAAGACAAGGATGAGGCCTTGGAAAAGGAGCAGCAAAGCTATCTGGAGGTAAAAAGTGATTCTTCCATTTCATATGATTTTCATGATGATGAATTCGTCGCTTTTGAAAAACATACTATAGGGATTGGATCCAAACTATTGAAGAATATGGGGTATCAGGGAAAGGGTCTCAGCATCAAAGTCCAAGGCATCGTAAACCCCATTGAAGTCAAGGAATTGCCGCGACTTGTAGGACTCGAATACGCCAGAAAGGGAATGGGAGAAAGCTCCAATACAGCTAGTAACCAACCATCGACAGACAATGAAACTCCTTCCTCACAGTCCAGCGATAGTGAGGGCTCCATGAACACTTATTGAAGGAACACCAAGGGAAAGCACCCCAAGGCAACCCCGAGAGTCTGGAGGAAAAAGAATCATTTTAGTCATTGCAACAAAGAGGGACACCAACAAACCACATGTCCGATGCTCCATGCTCGGGAAACATCGCTAGAGGAGTCGAAAGGTCAACATGTTCAACAAATGAATCCACCCCATTCACGGTGGTCTATTTTATTAAGTTGGTTTTTTTAGAGGTAGAAACTTGTTATGGCCACCATTGTAAATCATACATTGCAAGTAAATGTAAAAGTGATGGTGTGTTTCCCATCACTTAAAAACGTAATGATGATATTTTGTCCTTTCCTTATTAATAGTTGAGGTATTTATTATTTTTTATGTAATCTTTGGCCAAGGAGTGTGTGCTATAAACTCTCGGCAAGGAAGGATTGTTAAGTCATGTGTGGTGTGCATGATTGCAAAATATGTACCATTTTCGCATGTAGGTGATTAAAAGTGTGGATTGAAAAGGACACAAACAATGTGCTAAGTGTAAATGCTTTTGGGGCCCAAAAGCTTCTTAGTGGGGAGGATTGATCCAAGTGGCTCCAAACACATGCAAAAGTCCAAGATGACTTAGAAAGTATCAAAACTAAAAGTGCTTAGATTGTGCTCGAACTAGGTTCATGTTGAAGACCTCGTCATCGTGATCGTAGTGGCTCGAATGGTTCATCAAGCCGAGCCTGTATGTGAAAGTTAGGAGCAGTCAAAGTTCAGGGTTGACTTGGGTGACTAGGCAGGCTTAAGGAGGCAGTAATTTGGACAAAATCTAGGCACTGGATTCTGGCCAACCTAGGCCAGATTCTGGGCGAATTTGTGGCCTACTTAAATTGACTCCTTCGATCAATTTTTTGAATTTTCAAAATGGCCATAGATTTAAATAAAAACAAAAAATATATATATTTGGGGTGGCGGGCCACCAACCCCACCACCCCCCAATGACCAACTATATTATAAAAACAAATTTTAAATTTGGGCTGATGGACCATAACCCCCGTCAGCCACCCAACAACCATATCCCAACTATAACCCAAAACAATGTTGTGGGTTGGGCGGGCCACCTCTGGTGGACCCAGCCCACAATAACCGCCTTAGCTCTCGACAGTTGTTACACCGGAGGTGGCGGTGCTTGAACCTGCCTAGCTAGCCTGGCCGGCCCACCTCTTGGGCACCTCCACACCTTAATACAACAATGCACCAAAACGACCACCCATTTCCAACCAGCATATCTGGATGCGGTCTGTGGAGGTTAAGGGGCGGTCCGCCCAATGCAGACCCAACCCCCAAAAATATTAATGCAGTTTCAAAACCAAAATAAAATGGGTGTTAAATATGGATGGATTGGGGTTTGACCACCCGACCTCCTCCTTATAATTCGACTCTTTTACCAATCTGTCTACAATGGTACTTCTTGATTAATCTGCCCACCAAAAATATTTCAACCTTGGGAGGAGGCTAGGAGTGGGCACGTACTTCTATGTAGGTGGAACCATGAGCAGTGCAGAGAGAGGGTCGGAACCATGACCTAAGCAATTTCTCCAGGGGGTCGTAACCATGATGTGAGCAATTTATCTAGGGGGCAGATTTTCACTTTGTCAGTTTTCGACAAATTTTAGATGGTTTCAGCATTTCTCAATGCCATGAACTCAACGGTGTTGTCCATTTCTCCATTAGAGATTTGCAATTTTTGGGCTTCTTCAAGTTTGGTAGTATAAGGTCGTCATTTGGACTTTTGATGTACTTTCATTATTTTTCCATCTAATGAAAACAGGGCCTCCCCACTAATTCGAGCAGGGCCTGGCCCACGTAGTCCCTCCGGGATGAACTTCGATATCAATCTTGTGTCTTCTATGCGTGATTTGCTACTCTTCCTCTTCTTTTATGCACTTGTAATTTCATGGTTAAATGTAATCTTACTATGTAATTCTTTAATGCATCACAAGGAGCATATTTTTGGGATCAAGTGGTATCTGAGCTGGTCTTTGTAGATGTGAATTGTATGATTGTATGCTAACAAGAAACATGCTCTGAAGAGGCAAAGGGAAACTAAATTCTTTCGATCCTGAAGTGAGGAGTGCACATCAAAGGAGGAGCATGGCAAATGAAGAGGCTCGTTATGAAGAGGATCCCAATTTTTGCAAAACCTTATGTACAATGGCAGAAAATTTCGATCAATTGCTTTCAAGGCTGGAGAAAGCAAAAGGGAAAAAGGCAAAAGAACAAGGTTTAGTGCATGGAAATGGTGGAGAAGAACCCCCTCTTTCTCCTTCCACGAGTGAAATTTCTTCTTCCTCTCATCACCATCATCATAGAAATTTAGGGGTGCATCTAAGAAACCTTTCTTTAAATTAGATGTCAAATTTTATCTTCCCATGTATAATGGTGAAAGTAATGTAGAAAAACTTAATAACTGGATTAGGTAGATTGAGATCTACTGTAGGACTCAACAGATCGAAGAGGAAGAGACAAAGATTTAGTTGGCCTCTCTTCAGCTGAGTGGCACCACTCTCGTCTAGTGGAAGAGCAAATTGCAAAGTAATAAGGTGTGGGTAACCTTCTTTCCTCGTGGCCTAGTTTCATTTCTACATTAAAAGAACAATTTTATCCCTTGGGTTATAAGCAAAAAGTCTTAATGGATTTGAAATACTTAAGGCAAGTTAGAGGTCAGGATGTTCAAAGCTTTACCAAGGAGTTTAGAAAACAAGCATTTAATTTGGGAATTGCACTTGACTCACCTAAAGTAGTAACTAAGTATATTGGATCATTACATGGTTACATTAGACATTCATTATTATTGTTTGAACCTACTACCATTGACTCAGCCAGTGTAAAGGCCATTCATCTAGAAAACAGAGGAACACATGGACGAGATGACCACCCAAAGAAAACCGTAGCATCCAAGAGAAGGGGAGAAAATCCCTCTTGTACACATTGTGAAAAAGAGGGGCACGACGAAGAAAATTGTTGGAAGTTTCACCCTGAGCTGAGACCTAAAAGGAATGACAGACAGGGGAAGTAGAAGGTCATCACCACCATGCAGCAAAACCAAGATTCCAAGTCAGAGGACGATGAGAAGGTCACAGCTGCAGGATTTGCACGAGGTAAGCCCATTCACTTGGGATTTGATTCCAATGATGAAATGATGGTTGCAGCCTTCGGGATCACAGTAGGAGGACCCATAGATTTGGGATCTGATTCCAAAAATGAATCAAGGATTCCAACAGACATAACGAAAAGGGAACTCCCCATAACAGGACTCCAAGAACTTGAGGAGATCAACCACCGTATTCAAGCAGAGAATGTTGAGCTAAGGAGGCTTCTACAGGAGGCAAGGGAAGAAAAAAAAATATTACTACGCCAATTGCAAGCCAAGGGTGAGGCCTTGGAAAAGCAGCATCATAGCTATCTGGAGGTAAAAAGCGATTCTCTAGTTTCATATGATTTTCATGATGATGAATTCGCCGCTTTTGAAAAACATACTACAGGAATTGGATCCAAACTATTAAAGAAGATGCGGGTATAAGGGAAAGGGCCTCGGCATCAAAGGCCAAGGCATTGTAAACCCCATCAAAGTCGAGGAATTGTCGTAATGTGTAGGACTCGAATACGCCAGAAAGGGAATGGGAGAAATCTCTAATACAACTAGTAACCAGCCAACGACAGACTATGAAACTCCTTCCTCACAGTCCAGCGATAGTGAGGGCTCCATGAACACTTATTGGAGGAACATCATGAGAAAGTGCCCCAAGGCAGCCCTGAAAGTCTGGAGGAAAAAGAATCATTGTAGTCATTGCAACAAAGAGGGACACCAACAAACCACGTGTATGATGCTCCATTCTCGGGAAACATCGCTAGAGGAGCCAAAAGGTGAACATGTTCAACAAATGAATCCAACCCATTCACAGTTGTCTGTTTTTTTAAGTTGGTTTTTTTAAGAGGTAGTAGCTTATTATGCCCACCATTGTAAATAATATGCTGCAAGTAAATGTAAAATTGATGGTGTGTTTCCCATCACTTCAAAACGCAACAATGATATTTTGGCCTTTCCTTATTAGTAGTTGAGGTATTGATTATTTTTTATGTAATCCTTGGCCAAGGAGTGTGTGCTATAAACTCTTGGAAAGGAAGGGTTGTTAAGTCATGTGTGGTGTGCATGATTGCAAAAGATGTACTATTTTCACGTGCAAGTGATTAAAGTGTGGACTGAAAAGGACTTAAATAGTGTGCTAAGTGTAAATGCTTTTGGGGTCCAAAAGCTCCTCAGTGGAGAGAATTGCTCCAGGTGGCTCCAGACACATATAAAAGTCCAAGAGGACTCAGAAAGGGTCAAAAATCAAAGTGCTTGGATTGTGCTCGAACTAGGTTCCTGTTGAAGATCTCATCATCGTGATCATAGTGGCGAGAACGGTTCATCAAACTAAGCCCGTATGCGAAAGTTAGGAGCAGTCAAATTTCAAGGTTGACTTGGGTAACTAGGCAGGCTTAAGGAGGCAGCAATTTGGACAAAATCCGACCACCAGATTCTGGCCAACCTGGGCCAGATTCCGGGTGAATTTGTGGCCTACTTAAATTGACTCCTTTGGTCAATTTTCTGAATTTTCAAAATGGCCATAGATTTAAAAAACAAAAACAAAAAAAATATATGTTTGGGGTGTCGGGCCACCAACCCTGCCACCACCCCCCCAACAACCAACTATATTATAAAAACAAATTTTAAATTTGGGCCGAGAGGCCATGACCCCCGCCGGCCTCCCAACAACCATACCCCAACTTATATATAACCCAAAACAATGTTGTGGGTTGGGCAGACCACCTCCGGTGGACCTGACCCACACCCACCACCTTAACTCTCGACAGTTGTTACACCGGAGGCAGCGGGGCTTGAACCCACCCGGCCAACCTAGTCGACCCACCTCCCAGGCGCCTCCACACATTAATACAACAACGCACCAAAACGACCGCCCATTTCCAGCCAGCATATCTGGATGCGGCTAGGAGAGGTTAAGGGGTGGGCCGCCCAATGTGGACCCTACCCCCAAAAATATTAATGCGGTTTCAAAACCAAAGTGAAATGGGTGTTAAATATGGAGGGGTGGGGGTTTGACCACCCAACATCCTCCTTATAATTCAACTCTTTTACCAATCTGTCTACAACGGTACTTCTTGATTAATCCACCCACCAAAAGTATTTCAACCTTTTTGCACAGTGCACCGAGAGCAGGCCAGGAGCGAGCACGCATTTCTATGCAAGTGTAACCATGAGCAGTGTAGAGAAGGGGCTGGAGCCATGATCTTAGAAATTTCTCCAGGGGAGCAGATTTTCACTTTGTCAGGGTTTGACAAATTTTATATGGTTTCAGCATTTCTCGACGCCACAAACTCAATGGTGTTGTCCATTTCTCCATCAAAGATCTGCAATTTTCGGGCTTCTTCAATTTTGGAGGTATAAGGTTGTCATTTTGAATTTTGATGTACTTTCATTATTTTGTCATCTAATGAAAACAGGGCCTCCCCACTAATTCGAGCAGGTCCCTAAGATGTTGCCCCTTCTTGACAAACTCCGATATCAATCTTGTGTCTTCTATATGTGACTTGTTGTTCTTCTCTTCCTCTTCTTTTATGCACTTCTAATTTCATGGTTAAATGCAAGCTTAATATGTAATTCTTTAATGCATCACAGGGAAAATATTTTTTGGGAGCAATTTTAAACCTAAAAGTCTCAATTTCAAAAAAGGTTGAACTTTTACAACTCAGAAATAACAAAATTATAACTTTATTTGTAACATGCTACTTGAATGTAACTCCATGGTAGGGTCCCAATTTCATATGTTCATAAGTTGAAAAGAAATTTGATATTGTGCATTATTTTCTCTAATAGGCCACATTTGTTGTTATGGACAATAATAAAAACACAATGTGTTGGAGTTCTTTTGTTGCTTATAACATATATGCTAAATTGTAGTGTTGTTATCCATTATCACATGATTGCACTTCATCCAATTAGACCGTGGTCAATTCTTTTATTGCCTCTGTTTAGAATAATCCCAAATCACATTCAATCTTATTTCTTCTTGTGTACTCCTGTTGGTATCCTTCAGCATATAACTTAAAGTTTCTTGGTGTGATATTCTCTTTGCCACTTTTACAATATGGGTAGACAATGTCATCTTGCCCTTGAAAAATAAGGCATGATACTTACCATTATTTAAACTCTTACCTAAGTTGTTGGGAAAAGGAAGACCATAACTAAATTATAACAAATTGGCATAAAGAAAGTGCACACAAATGGATATTTACATAACTTTTAAGAGCATTTAAATAAACAGTTGAATTAATCAAAAACAGATCCTCATCCAATGATGTTAAGGAATGGATGTAATTTTATATGCATTTGCATAGTGTATATATATATATATATATATATATATATATATATATATATATATATAATATATATATATATTATATATATATATATATATTATTTTATTTTAAATAAAATGATAGTAATAGTTTAACTATTTTTTCCTTTTTAATTTAAGTTATAATCTAATTATAAAGTTATATATTTATATATCTATATATAACAAACATTAATTATTTGCATAGTTGATGAGATGATATTGTGTTTAATTCTTTGAATTTGGTAGATTCTACATTGATGACGAAATACATGTATTAAGGAAAATATATGCAGCAAGTCAATATGGGAGAGTAGGGGATTTATTGAACCTTTTAATGATTAAGTAATTGTAATACAATTGATGTATGTATGAGAGCTTTCTATGTTGTAGAGAGGGTTTTTAGAGAAGGTTTTTGGGTACTACACAAAAAAGTAGATAAAGATAATCAAATAACAAAGTAGACAAAGGTCATGTGAGAAGAATGAATACATCATTATGGATCTTGAAATGTGTGAATTAGTCTAGTCCAAAGTGAGAATGCAAATTTCTTCCAATATCTAATTCTACACCCCCTTATACCTAATTTTAACCTCCCCCAATATCTATATGTTTTGAGTATATTAAAGAAAATTCACGTATATTTTTAACACCTCTCCAATACACTAACTAAAAACAAATAACCCACACATAGAGAGAGAGAAATTAAATTAAATTAAATTAAATGGCTAGTAAATATCGATAAGCATCAAAACACTTACCTTGTGATATATCTCACATTGTTAAGATTGAAAAATCATAAAATTTAACTAAATTATAAATTTTTTAACTATTATTATATTATTATTATTATTATATTATTTATTATTAATTGTAATTACCATGAAGATTATTGATTTGTAAAGAGGCTTTGCTACAATATCATGGAGAAATATCATGCTTTACTAATACCACATGCCTAAAAGCATGACTCATAATCATATGACACGTGTTTATATAACATCTTTTTAATTAATTAATATAATTAAAAGGGTAGAAAATACATAACTAATTTTGAGATAAATTTCAACCTTTGATTTGTGACTACTACTAAGAATATTCTAGAATATTATTTGAAGGCTAAATACCTACCATCCACCTAATAATTACTGATAACTAAATTAAATTTTTGGAAGCCCTATTGGAAATATGCATGCCTATCAACACATCGCCATCTTCACACAACATTTACATAACCATAAGAATTATTTAAGAATGCATCGAACAATGTAATCACCATTTTTTTCCCTTCAATTTCATAATTTTTAAAATATTTCAATATATCATATTTAATAGAATTTACCACAAATAGTTCAATCTATACAATGCATACATAGACAGTAATAATTCCAATCCAGAGCAATTCCACTTTTGCTAGTCATCTGATGGCCCATTAGTGCCCTTTATGGTGGTATTACAAGATTCTCAAAAGGATGGGAATCCCTTAGTCAAGGTACCAATACCTTTTTTCAATTATAAACCATATAATAGTTGAAGCAACTCTCTTTCATCTCACCATGACCCTATCTACTATGCAAATGATTCATTTAGAAATATTGAATAACAACAATTATACAATGAAATTAATAATGAACAATAAAAAACACACTTCAGGGAAAGCTTTGATTCACACAAAAGCCTCTTTCAAGGATATTTCTCTACGCAAATAATGTTAACAAATTTTCTTTTCCTTTTTTTGATTGAGAGGATTACCATTAATTTAAGGTTAAATCAAATGATAAGTATTATAGTTTAGAAATTTCAAATTTTATTAATGCAAAGTAATCAACCTACTAGCTGGAAATTATAGTAGACTTTATTTAATCCAATTACAGACAATCAAATTGACCAATATAGGTCTTAAACATAGTTTAGATAAGGCCACTAATATTGTAAATCATTTCCTATTATTCCCTCTTAAAATAGAAGAAAACAACCAAAAAAATCTATGACATTTTCCTCGAAAGGCTCAATTTTGTGCTTGCAAGATGTATCACAAGTCTCCTAAGGGAAACTTATGGTTAGATGAATGTGGTTGTAATTTTTTTATGTGTAACTAACCATAAACTGTCCATGGCTTCTATAGGGTGTGGTCACCTCTGTATCTATGGAAAAACAATTTACAATTTCTTTCCAAGCTTAAGTGATCATTCATTATGAGATTTTCTACAAGGGTTAAGTTGGCCCTGAATCTTATTCTAAGGTTTTTGATAAATAAATTCTACTCTTAAAACTCATTCTAAGGTTTTTCTACAAAGGTTAAGTTAGCCCTGAATCTTATTCTAAGATTTTTGATAAGTAAATTCTACTCTTAAAACTCATTCTCATTTCCTTATTTTTATTTTAGGAATTTCAAATCTCAAATGCCAATTCTTGAGTTTCAAAAGAAATGTAGATAGCTCTATAAATTTCATGTTGACATACTTGTTGAGAAAAAGCTATTAATGATCCCTTCTTTGTGATTCTTTATTTCCAACCTCGTTCAAGTATTAGCTCCAATTATTATTTTCCAAATATATTTTTTCTAACAAGTTGGACCACCATAAAATACAATAGCTTGTATAATAAAAGTACAAAACATAACATTTAGATTGAGCGGCTCCTTTAAAGCATATCATCTCCCCACTTGCCAAGTACATACATATTCTTGAGACCAACTCAAGAACAACTCACCAAGAAAAAAATTAGTATTATTACATTTTTCCAATATTAAGGTGCAAAAAAGTGAGGTCTCAAACCCAATTCTCCTTTATTACATAGTTTTTGAAGCTCATTTCCGTTTGTTTATCTCATACAAAATACTAATTATTTTAATTATTAGATGAATATTCTTTATTCACCAATGTGTCACGCAAAATATAAATTATTCACCCTATTCCTATTTCTTCTCCTAGGTTTACTTTTAGATGTTCCCTATATGATTTATTTTTCTTATTTGAGTGGGTGCAAATGAAATTACTATTCTTTTTTATTTAAATTTGCTTTTATTTTTCTCTCACCTCTTTCTATATGTATTTTTATTTTCAATTACAAAATAAATTATATTTCCCTTAGTAGAAGTCTATATGATTAATCAAATTAACTCATGCAATTTATTCAATTTTTCATGCTCAAATAAAATTCATATGCTAACAGATATTTATCCCAAATTATTCATGTATTCAAGTACAAATAAATTGATTTAAATTCAATACCAATGATAAGATCAAGGTACCTCAAAGCCTTCAAGTATTTGGTACCAACAATTAGACATATCTCTTACAATTTTTCAAATACTCTATGAAGAGCTTAAAATAACTTCTAAAAGTATTCGGGTGCATAATACCAAGGGTGCCATGCCTCTACATGCCCTTTAAGTATGACCTTCTATAATGTACCAAGGGTGACATGTTCCTTAATGCCCTTCAAGTATCATTTTTCAATGATGGGGGACAATGCCATGGTTAGGACTAAACTCACCTAACTCATTCACCATTGATGAGAAGCTGATGGTCATTGAGAAATAAGGACTGACACCTTATTGTGCACCCCTCAACAAGACCTCGTAAATGAGTGAATCCATGGTCTACTTTTACAATAATGTGTAATCTCCAGGAAATAAATATTAAAACATATGTTTTTCAACCTGTTACATGGGAGAGAGGCTACTAGGTAGGAATAGGTAACCTAGACCTCCTCTTGTTAATTGCACTCATGTTACATCTCATCATACAACCCTTTCCCCGTGTGTAAGTTTATTGTCTAAAAGTTTCCTTATCTATGCACACATTCACCATTGATGAGAAGCTGATGGTCATTGAGAAATAAGGACTGACACCTTATTGTGCACCCCTCAACAAGACCTCGTAAATGAGTGAATCCATGGTCTACTTTTACAATAATGTGTAATCTCCAGGAAATAAATATTAAAACATATGTTTTTCAACCTGTTACATGGGAGAGAGGCTACTAGGTAGGAATAGGTAACCTAGACCTCCTCTTGTTAATTGCACTCATGTTACATCTCATCATACAACCCTTTCCCCGTGTGTAAGTTTATTGTCTAAAAGTTTCCTTATCTATGCACACATTCAAAGACAACATATCAAACGACATGACCAATGATCATGAATAAATGTTAAGTAATGTCATATACATGTCAATCATATACTATTCAATCTCATCCTAGTTCCACATATCTTGAATTAGTTCAAAGTCTATATGCACTTGTAGTTCTTATCATTAGTGGCATAGATTTCATCATATACCACATGTTCATTTTCAAATTCAATAATATCATAAGAATATCAAAGCATAAACCATAAGATGATATATCAAGTAATAATCATATCAACTTAAGTTAAAGGTCTAAATCACATCATTCATAAATATATTTATCAACCAACTAACTGAATCATTCTTGTAACTAGAATGTCCTCGAATAATAATGTACCAAATAAATTCAAAAAGAAAACATTTTAATATTGGGTAATGCATTGCTTTCATGTTTAAAGGTTTTATAACTCCTAATATAAATTCATATGATATTGCATTTTAAAAATTTTAATCTTTCAATATAAATTCATATCTTATGGTATAGTATTATACAATTATGTCGATAGACATGTCTATTTTGGAACAAGGCTTTTATAATTTAATTTAATTATCAATAATTATTACGTGGATGGTAGGGATTTAACATTCATAGAATATTCTTAATAGTATACACAAATCAAATGTTGATATTTATTTCCAACGTAGTTATGCATTTTTTTCCCTTTTAATTAAATTCGTTAATTTTAAAAAATGTCATATGAAATGAGTTACGATTTTTTGGGCATGCGATATTGATAAGCCATGGTATTGCAACAAAGCCTATTTACATATTAAGAAACTCCATGACAAGTGGGGAAGAATCTCCATGGTTAGGAATCTTGTTACATGTTTTTCTTAAATGTATATTTGTTTAACTTATTTATTAATTATTTTTATCAGTAATAATAATAATAATAACAATAATTATTATTATTATTATTATTTAGTTAATTGTTATGATTTTTAAAATTTTAGCAACTTGAGATGTATGATGAAGTAAATGTTTTAATATTTATTATGAATTGATGTCTATCAACATTTACTAATCATTCTCCCCCGACACCTTCTCCCCTTACAAAATAATTTAAGCATAAAGTTTAATAATGGTTCCATGATGGATCTACTATGTTGGCTGGCATGTGATGCCATTAGCAGGCTCAACGTGGCAACTCATAAGTTTCAGATCCATGTAAGCATGCTACTCCAAGTTGTAGTGTCTTCGTTTAGGATTCACATAAGGATAAATTGGTTGTATTTAGTGTATTGCAACTTATCCAAGGTGATGCATTTAATCTTTCAGGCAAGGATTAGACGGGAAATTCATATGAAGGCTAGGCTACATGAAGTAAGTGTCATTTCACACAACATAATGATGATGAATTTGCATTGGGACCTTGGTAATTTTGTAGAGGAAATCCATCCTCATACGTTCTTCCTAACGAGAGAATGGAATAAATGGGCATCAAGTTACATAGCTTGCTTCATTCTTGAGGCTTGGGAGGAGTTTGGGCCCAAGCTACTGACAGTGTGGTGGTGGGTTGTCGAGCTTGAAGGAGTCTAGCCCTTTGGAAGTCAGAGGATTTTCTACAACACATTTCGCTTCAAGAACGCACCTTCATTTGGCTCTTCTGGTTTTGACTCTCAAGTAACATTAGTATCCCAATTATTCAAGAAAGCAAGATGTTCGTGGTTGAGTGTTAATTTCCCCCAATAGAAGTTGTCACCCCTAGTTGTGGTAAAGTGCATCATCTTCCCTCTCGTATGAGAAGCTCTCCTCTTCAAAGAGATTTGGTTGTCATGGCAAGAGGATCTTGGGATCGTCGACAACACCGCACTAGATGTGGTTCGGGAAGGGAATGTAAAAGGTTTAAATCGACGGGTGGCCCATTGGATTCTAGACCCTAGGCCCCTAACACATGTGAGCATTACAGAATGGAACTTGTAGAGATGAGGGCCGAGATATATGACCTAAAGGTGATGCTCCTTCAAGAGAGCACCTCTCAAAGAAGCACACTAGGCATCATGGAGAGCCAGCGTCTAAGGATTTCTTGCTTGGAGGACGAAGTGGAGGCACTTCGCAATATCATGGAAAATTTGTAGCTTCCGCAGAATGAGCCGAATAGCCCTATGGTAGAAGTGAAATTGAAAATTGATCTGAACCATCCAGCGGAGCCTCTAGATTAAGTTAATTATGAGATGATTGGGTATAAATGCTTTTTTTTTTTGTCCAAATTTTGTTAGAGCTATACTAATAGTAGAATAAGAGTACTATTAGTTCTGCCATTTTGGATGTAATTTGGGCACTACTACCGCCCACATATGCTAATCAAGAAGCTCAGAATTTTTTTTGCAATATAAATCTCCTTAGATTTTGTCGCGACTGGGTACAAATTTAATGAAAAAATACTTATTATACTTAAAAACAAAAAAACAAAAAAATAAAACATTTACTAACCATTTACTATATAACTCGACTAATTTATAAACCCATACACAACTTTATCAACTTTATCTGAAATATGCAAACAAAATTTTCCCGGGATCCATTATCTTTTATTGAATGGACATAAAGAATAAAGGAGAAATTCCATGGAATGAACTCCCAACTACCGTAAGACCTAGTTATTTAATGCAAAGGTCATGTACTCTCTTAAAATTGAAATTATACCTAGAAAGTGGAAAAATATTTTATTTTTATAAGTAATTTGATAAGGTAAAATTATCAAAAAAATCGTGCAAAGTTACGAAAATACAATTCTTTAACACAAAACTATGTTACATGCGGAAAGATAGCAATACCATGTGACCAACACATAAATGAACTCTGGCTTGATTGTGATCACAAAGTGTAACTAAGAATAGATGAACGAATCCAACACACGATGAATTGAGATTGTGAAACATTAAATTTAGATGTTCCCGTGAAGGCTTTAAAAAAATTGATAATAACATATGAAAATAGTTCTTAAAAATTAAGAAAATGTTTCTTTCATGAATAAATACATAATATATATGTAATTTTATTAAACACATTTTTATATGTAAGTTAATTATGATTATCTCATTAAAAAATTGGTTTTAAACGTTTAAAGATATATTTAAAAATCTCTAATTAATTATATATTATATTTAATTAATTATTTTAATATTTTTTCTTGAAGAGTTTATAAAAATATTATTATAAATAATAATAATTTTATTAATAAAATAATTATAATTTTTTAATAGTATAATATAAGTTTTGTGATGTGTAATTTATTTGCCTAAGTATGTTATAAAATGTTATGTAAATTATAAAGTCAAAAATGTAAAGTTTATCTTGTTGGACAAGGTTATTATACTTAAAAGATTATAGTGATGGAGTTTTATTAGTCACAGATAATCGATTTACTTGTTGACCACTATTAGTTTAGCATTTTTTTCCAAAAGAATGATTAGCATTATATTATATAATAAGATTGGATTCTAAGTCAAGTCCTTTACGGTTGTTTTCATGCTCCAGTAAAACATTACTATCATAGATCCAAAAAATTGAAAACCTAATATTATGGCAACATTTACCTACTATTATGAATAGATGTCAGCTGTAGTAAAGATAATATACTCCTAATAACAATATAAACTTACATAACATCAAAAAAATTCAACATATGCAAAAACAAAATCGAGATTCACCCATCTCCCTGTGTCCAAGATGCCCCATATCTATTTCATCATTCCTACTATTCCTGACTCCCTGCCACGCCTGGCATTTTTCTTTTAAGGCTCATTTCTGATCCCTGCCTCTTAAGTGTTGAACATGGCATCACCTCTGAATCTTTCCTTCACGGTTACCCAAGCACTGTCATTGAATCTTTCCTCTAGAGTTTCCCACCTTTATGTCTAGGGCCACCAAGTCCTTCCTAATGTCAGCTTGAAATTACTTGAGCTTCCCCTATAACAATTTGAATTTGGTATTTATAAGTAATTGAAAGGTCCACCGCTCTTGATCCTTCGTTGGATTCGTCAACTCAAGGGCACACAACAAGCCTTTGACTAATTCTAGTAACCTCGCTAACAACCTGTTGCATTTGGCTTAATCATCCTCCTGTGTCTGAACACCCATGTTATCCATTACATAAATGAGGTGATATGCGCTTCATGATTTATGGGATAACGACCTCCTCTTATTACTTTTGTAAATGCTCAACTGTAGCACAGTGTATAACCAAAGGACCATACAATACCATTTATAAGAAAAGCTTTCTCTAGATCACCTCCCTATAGCATTGAATTTTGGGCTTCCAAATCCATACTTGAATCTCGTCGTGCCCCTAGGAGTGCCATTTGCATGCTATGAAGGTTGAGGAGAGTTAACGTTATCTTGTAGTGGATTGAATGCTCAACTAGGGTTGACGTTCTCCTTGCTTGTGAGAATGGATTACCACCTCGAAGCAATAATACCTTGTGCCACATGTTCTTGCAATTCGACATTGTAGTTCACCAAATGTTTAATTGATTTGGACAAGAGTTTTAATCCATGAAGTTGTGTGTCAAGGAATTAATGTATTCCATTGAGCCTTGCATATATAAACCTCTGACATATTGTACTCCATGTACTTGGCAAGAGGAATGTCCAAGCGACCTTCTCAATAGAGATTCATTCAAATATTCGATTATGTATGCCATTAAGTTGGGAGATAATTTTTTTATAATTAAATTCAATATTCAAGATAAGGGTGAAGTATGAGTCAACCAATTGTCCATTTATTACTTCTCTTTCTCTAGTATGACTCCCTTGTTGGCCAATGAATCTGTCGTCGTGTTTGAATGCCATAACATGTCATGGAAAATTTTATATTTTTGAATTGTTTTGTTTGCAAAATGATCCTCTCTGCAGAATATGGGGAGAATCGGTGCTTCACAACTTTTTAATCATTATCATTGAGTCCCCAATACTATTATTTTGGATTTTATTTTGTCATTATAATTTTAAAGCCTTGCCATAGTGCTACATATATGGCTTGGTTATTGGTTTTCATGCCTAGTCCCCAAGCGTATTGAATTGTAATATCCCAACGAGTTGACCAGTTAAACCCAAATAATATTATTAATAATAATAGTAATAAATAAATAAACGGCTTTAGCTCATAGTTTTTGTTTTTGGCCTAGGTATTTTCCCACGGTTTCTTCTGAGCATCCCAACTATAAAAGGAGGATGAGGATCGAGAGAAAGGCATGGAATTTAGTCTTTTTTCGATGATATTTCTAATTGCTCGGACTAGTTTCAATTGAGGGCCTTTCTTTGATGGGAATCATATCTCACCCTAATAGGCAAACCCAACTTACCGAACTTCGGTGATCTCTCCAATCACCGTAGCTAGTCTAGTTGTTTATGTTTGATTTTAAAAGGCTTTTTTTTGTACATCTTATCTTTCTAGTTCATGGGTTGGGATCTGAAATCTTCTCTATAGGTTTTGTAGTGATCGACTGACTATATAACAGCGTTGGAATTAGGTTTGAATGGGTGAGCGGTGTCGCATTCTGTCTCAGTAACCCCCATTCGATCCAAAGGATTGATCACTGCCAGAGATTGATAACTACGCCTTGTCTGCGCAGTCCCTTACCCGATTAGAAAATCATGTGTGGTAAATGGAGTGATCCACGATGTAGCCATCCGCACTATCCAATAGCAATGGAGGCAGTCTAGTAACGGGACGTGAGCTGTAAGTACCTGCGGTTCGTGCGACAGGCAGGATGCACATCCCGTGTGAAGATAGGTGAGATGCAGCCAAATGAGAAAGCATGCGATGTGAAATGCACATGGAGGAGGTTGGCTAGGCAAGTTTATACCATGGGGACGAGCTGGGCAAGTCACCCACGAGTTGACACGAAGGACTTGCAATGTGGGTGAGTTTAGGTGGGCGGTCCTATGTGATGGGCGGGCCGACCCAACTATTGGACAAGTTATGCAAGTTGAGGCAAGTTGGTTGGGCGAGCTGAATGAAGGTCGGTTGGACGAGCTAACCTTGCCACTGCCCATATATATAGGAGGATGGATGGACAAGTTGGAGGCATCAATCATACGATCAACACATTCAATCAAGGACAAGCTCAAGCTTCTAAGGAGTGTGAGGTGCAGGTTAGCATGGAGGAGCAGCTGTGAAGGCGCGGTCAAACCGCAGGTCGATGCGCCCGCCCGCTGGCCAGACTCGCATTGGCTGCACGAAGTCTTGGTGACACGGGTAGGTAGGCCACACAAAGGCGCACCCACCCACGATTGGCAATACGGGTGTAGGGCCGCACGAAGGCGTGCCCAACCATCGGTTGTAACTCGGGTGGAGGGCTGCACGAAGGCACACCCGCCCGCGGTTGGCGATATGGGTGGAGGGCCGCACGAAGGCATGCCCGCCTGCGGTTGGCAATATGGGTGGAGGGCCGCACGAAGGCACGCCTGCCCATCAGTTAAACGTGTGGGTGGAGAGTTGCACGAAGGTGCCCGCCCGCCGGTCGGTTGTGTGCATGGGTGGAGGGCTGCACGAAGGCACCCACCCGTCCGTTGGCAAACTCGGGTGGAGGGTGCACAAAGGCGCCCGCCCGACGGTGCGATGGTGAAACGGTGAACTTAGGTAGGGGTGAAACGAAGGCGCCTGCCAGCGGTTGGAGTTTCATATGAGGCTGCACGAAGGTGTTGCCGAGGTGAAAATTTGGCTAAGTGTGGAATGTAAGAGTAACCACCATGCAAGGCGTGCACGAGGTGGGCAGCTCGTTGGCAGGACACAAAGTCGGAATTTTTTCTAAGTATGAAACTTGGGGTTTCCAAGGTATACTTGTAAATTTGTAAAAGTTGAAAATATGTTGAAATCAGGTAGACTCTTATCCAGGGAGTTTCCCCTCCCTTTATACTGTTGCAATTGTGTTATTTATGTATAATTGTTCTGGATAATGAATGTGTATGGGTGTTCATTAGTATAAAGGCTAATAATAATACTTGGTGAAGAAAAATAAAATAAGTATCGAATGTTAAGGTGTAGTACATGAACATTAGTATTGGTGAAAAGAAAGTGTTTGGTGGTGCCGCACCTCGCTATAAGCGGTTGAAAAAATATCGCAGGTGTAGGGGCGTGACAATTGGTATCAGAACAGCTGATTCGGGCATTGAAGGTTGAAGCTGCTGACCTACACTATAAGTGTAGGTGGTATTAGAGCAAGGTTGCTCGTGACAAAGTGAAAGTGGAAGCAGGTACTTGCAGGTGAAGGAAGTTGGTTTCACATACAAATGAGACAAGAGCTAGTTCGGTTTTGCAGGGAACTTGATGAAAGCTGGTGGATGGTCTATACTAGATCACAAAGAAGGAAGTTGTTAGTAGAAATGGCATGTGAATCTCATGTTGTGACAGGAGAAGCTAGCCACGATGCAACTCTAGCTTTCATTGAAAGGATATTGGAAAGAATGGAGGAATTGGAGTCTTACTGGACTACGAAGATGACCTTGGTCATGAAAGATCAAGAGGCCAATGTGAAGATGAGGGAAGAACTTGATGAACTCCAGACTCAGCATGAGTACACTGATCTTAAGTGTACACAACTTGAAGATGAAGTCAAGGAGATTATAGAAGCAAGGGACCGAGGTTTGGCAAAAATCTTGAACTTGCAGAAATCTCTTGATGAAGCAAGAGATGAGATCACGGTGTTGAAGAAGGCCGTGAGGCATAAGTAAAGTGGAGGAGTGTCTCATGTGAAGATCAAGGAACTGGAATCTTATGATGGTACAAGAAGTGCGAAGACTCTTGGTAACATTATTTGGGATATGGAACAATACTTGGAATGCTTGGGTCTATCTGATGATGAGACAAAGGTGAAGGTAGCTGCTCAATTCTTGACGAAGGATGCTAAGATGTGGTGGCGAAGGGGAATGGATCAGATTGCCAATGGCAGTGCTGATGACATAACTTCATGGGATGACATGAAGAAGGCTTTGCAGACCCACTTCAGTCCTCAGGATGAAACATGGGAAGCAAGGATGAAGATTAAGTTTATTAAGTAGACAGGGAACCTACAGACATATCAGCGGGAGTTTGCAAGTGCAGTTCTGGAACTTCCTGACATTGCGGAGAGGGACAAGGTGTTCAACTTCATTATTGGATTGAAACCTTGGGTAGGCAATTAAGTGAAGATGCAGAAGATTAAGACACTTAAGGAAGATTTTGCTATTATGGATCATTTGGTGGAGCATTATGACAAAATTTCTGATGAGAAAAAGAAGAAGTTCGATAAGCCGAAAGAGAAGAAGAAGGATGATGCTTCGAAAGCGAATGATAAGACGAAGACGAAGAAAGCCTTGAAGTGTTGGATATGTGTTGAACCACATACGGTGAAGAATTTTCCTTCAAGACCAAAAGTGGCCACTATTTCACAGTCCAATACGAAGAAAGAAGAAGCTTTTATGGGGATGATGCAGATTCTTGGAGCTGTTGCTGCTATGGAAGTGATCTGTCGGAGAGATCGTGAAAGGAACATCTTAGAGTATGTTTGGATGAAGATTGGGAGTTCTGATGTACTCACTATGGTGGATAGTGGGGCTACTCACAACTTCATGAGTGAGGATGTTACGAGAAGGATTGGGCTGAAGTTTGTACCAGTGAAGGCACAAATGAAGACAATGAATTCTCCTCCTGATTCTGTACTTGGTGTAGCTGAAAGAGTGGACACAACACTAGGTGAGTGGACTGGGAAAGTCGACTTCACAATAGTGTGGATTGATGACTATGAAGCTGTGTTGGGGATGGAATTCTTGAAACAATATGATGCTATGATTGTTCCACATTTGAAGAAATTGTACATTTACAATGGAAGGGAAGATGTGCCCATTGGTGTGACCAGACGTGATTGTAAACTAGAAGTGATGCAAATGGAGGACGAGAAGCATATGGCTGATATGTGTAAGCGATTGTCTATTGTTGAGACAAATCTTATCGAACAGTCCTTGGTTATCAGGACACTATCTCATAGTATGTTGGATTTGTCAAAAAGGCTAGAGGAGGTTGAGGATGATGATGACGAGGATGTTTATGTGAGGTTGAATGTCCATGCGGAGGATCGGGTTGCATATCTGCAGAGGATGGAGATAGAGGATCCTAACAAATGGATTGAGCTTATTAGCGAGGGTGAGCCTTCAGGCTCTACTCCCTCTACATCTTCTTAGATGACTTAGAAGATGGGGCTCATTGTTAGCTGCTCATGGCAGTGAGTCCCTAAAATAGGTTGAGCAGGTATGATAGATGATGCAGGAATGGTTTGGCATTAGCATCATGACATGTTGGAGATGGGATGGAGTTTCCATGGACTTGAGCATGGGAGAGATTCTTGGTGAGTCCAGGATGTGGCAGAGTGTGAGAAAGACTGGTGTAGACATAAGGATGGGCATTCTTATGATTTGAGCGTGACAATTGGAATGATCACCCAACTAGTTCGAGTCATGAGGGCTAGCAGTGTACCAGAGAGATGTTGGCATTATGTTGGAGTATCTGATGACAGGTCACAGGATGGGACAACACATGATGGAGATAGTTTCTTTACACATGTTGCAGGGACGTTTGCAGTGTATGGACTAGTTGATATCATGGACCAAGGATGAGACAGTTATCTTGATGAGATGATGATATTGGTGGTAGGATGGTTCTCAGGATGGCATATTGTTGAGGACGACAATGAATTTAGGTGGAGGAGGATGTAAGGACCTGCGGTTCATGAGACGGGCAGGATGCACATCCAGTGTGAAGATAGGCGAGCTGCAGCCAAATGAGCGAGCATGAGATGTGAAATGCGCGTGGAGGAGGTTGGTTGGGCGATTTTATACCATGGGGACAAGCTGGGCGAGTTTAGGTGGGCGGTCCCGTGTGATGGGCGAGCCGACCCACGAATAGACACGAAGGACTTGCTATGTGGGCGAGTTTAGGTGGGGTGGTCCCTTATGATGGGCGAGCCGACCCAACCTTTGGACAAGTTATGCGAGTTGAGGCGAGTCGACTGGGCGAGCTGAACGAAGGTTGACCGGACGAGCTGACCTTGCCACCGCCCATATACATAGGCGGATGGATGGATGAGTTGGAGGCATCAATCATACGATCAACGCATTCAACCAAGGACGAGCTCGAGCTTCTAAGGAGTGCAAGGTGCAAGTTAGCGTGGAGGAGCAGGTGTGTAGGCGCGATCGAACTGCAAGTCAATGCGCCCGCCCGTCTGGCAGACTCGCAAGGGTTGCACGAAGTCTTGGTGACATGGGCAGGCAGGCCACACGAAGGTACGCCCGCCCGCGGTTGGCAATACGGGTGTAGGGTTGCACGAAGGTGCGCCTGCCTATCGGTTGTAACTCGAGTGGAGGGTCGCACGAAGGCACGCCCACCCATCAGTTGTAACTCAAGTGGAGGGCCGCACGTAGGCGCGCCCGCCCGCGGTTGGTGATACGGGTGGAGGGCCCCATGAAGGCGCGCCCGCCCATCTGTTAAACATGCGGGTGGAGGGCTGCACAAAGGCGCCCGCCTGCCAATCGATTGTGTGCACATGTGGAGGGCTGCACGAAGGCGCCCGCCCGCTAATCGGTTGTGTGCACAGGTGGAGGGTTGCACGAAGGCGCCTGCCCATCGATTGGCAAACTCGGGTGAAGGTTGCACGAAAGTGCCTGCCCGACGGTGCGATGGTGAAACGGTGAACTCGGGTAGGGGTGAAACAAAGGCGCCTACCCGCGATTGGAGTTTCGTGTGAGGCTGCACGAAGGTATTGCCGAGGTGAAAATTTGGCTAAGTGTGGAATGTAAGAGTCACCACTATGCAAGGCATGCACGAGGTGGGTAGCTCGTTGGCAAGACAGGAAGTCAGAATTTTGTCTAAGTATGAAACTTGGGGTTTCCAAAGTATACTTGTAAATCTGTAAAAGTTGAAAATTTATTGAAATCGGGCAGACTCTTATCCAGGGAGTTTCCCCTCCCTTTATACTATTGCAATTGTGTTATTTATGTATAATTTTTGTGGATAATGAATGTGTATCGCTGTTCATTAGTATAAAGGCTAATAATAATACTTGGTGAAGAAAAATAAACTAAGTATTGAATGTTAAGGCGTAGTCCATGAACATTAGTATTGGTGAAAATAAAGTGTTCGGTGGTGCCGCACATCGCTATAAGTGGTTAAAAGACTACCGCAGGTGTAGGGTGTGACATGAGTGTTAAAAAATTATATATATTACGGAGTAATGGAACACATAAGATATTACAGAAATATAAACACAGAAAATGCACAAAACAAGAGAGACACAGATATACGTGGTTCACCCAGTTTGGGCTAGGTCCACCTCAAATAGCCAGTCCTTCCTTTCTGTTATCCAGCAAAATGAAGAGACACAACCTATAGCAAAGCCGCTATAATATCCTCTGTTTTCTCTCACAGTCTCACCTCTCTGTTTCTCGCTCACACAGAATACACATCTATATCCTCAAAATACAATACCTCCATACAAAGAGAGGGGTTGCCTTCTAGGGCAAAAAACCCTAACAAACATAAGTTCTACCGTCAGATCATTCGCCTAATGAACGGCTCAGATTGACTAGAAATTACTATACTTTTACAAGGCACATTTACATCTGCTTTTAGCTTCGGGGGACCGCTGGCCCTCGGACCCCCCAGCCGAGGGGGATCGGCCCCCCCGAACCCCCGCAGGGGGGACAAGTCCCCCCCGCGCCCCCCCGCGTGGAGGGGTGTACAAAACTTCCTGGGGTATACATCTGGCTGAAACAAAGACCTCTGAACAATCATGCTCCACACACAACAATGAGCACTGGAGGGAGCAACTCTAAGCTGTTTGTGGCATCCATCAATGGGCGTAGCCTCTGTAAGTGGATGCCCGTGTGAAGTGTAGAAGATCGTCAAAGCATAGCATAGAAGAGGAAGGAGGATGAGTTGTCTAGATGTTGATCGAGGGAGATTGACTGGGCACTGTCTCTATAACGTAATTCTCAAGCTTGTAGTGTTGTCCGTCATTACACATTACACATTCACCAAGACATTGTGTCAATTCCATGATCGATGTTGAGTCAGGGTTATAATTCAGATTTCTTGGTATGAGTTGACCCAGCGATGCGATAGGTCAAACCACTGTAACGACTCTGGGAAAAAATTAAAATAAACTCTCCTTTTTAAGATTGGTCCGTTGGTGCTTCTATGGAAATTATTATATGCATATGTTTGCAGGTCAGTGTATGAAGTATGGGTTTTAAAATGGAGTATGAATTATGGGTATTTATATGGAGTTTATAATGTCATATGCCTATATTCTTTAGAAGGGTATAAGTTTTATTTTTTTTTACATGACTATTTGTCATCTGTTTTCCTATTAAGGATAATACAATGGTATTAGAACCATTATCTTTGTGAGCTATGGAATATCAAGAAAGGTGAAACAAAAGGGGATTACCATCAATTGGAAGGGGAAAAGGGTTAGAAGTCAAGGAAAAAACAAAGACCAAGGAGAGTCAGAAGAAGAAAGGCCAATGGGTGATCACAAAATTACTAAACTTAGAGATGCATTACAAAAAAATTCCGTCAGTCAAGATACCATTATGGAAATTATTAAATTGCCGATTAGAAAACCTAATGTGCAAAGAAATAATGAGGAAGGCGGTTCTCATTCCGGAGGGGACGGTCCATCACATGAACCTGTTAACATTCGGAGCAGCAATCTGTCACAAGATCATGCCATCACTCAGAGTAGCCCTTTCAGCCGACCAACCATGCTGTCATTCTTGGATGTTATCTTCAGAGAGAAAGACTCTCTTTCACCAATTGTAGAGACAATTACAGCTTGGATGAAGGAATATGATATGCTTCCTCCCAATGTGAAATCCACCTTAACCGTCAATGAATATTACTACATGAATGGTAAACAACATAGGAAGACAGCCACATATGGGAGCCCTTCGTCAAACAAGGATTTGCAAAAGGTCGTGGGAAAGGTAACCCTCCCTTACTTTGATGGATCAAAAAGTGTTCGACATGATCTTGGGTGCATAAGCTAGATACATATTTCCAACTCAACCCCATGCGTGAGAAGGATGCCATTAAATACACCACACTTCATCTTGATGGAGAAGCATACGAATGGTGGCAAAAAAACATGGTTACTCTAGGGCATACAAACATCATCTCTTATACAGAATTCACGCAGAGATTGATAGAAAGATTTGATAGGAAGGACCCTGAGTTGTACTTCCAAGATCTTACCCAGCTCTGACAGATAGGAAGCATTGAATCATATATCACGGAATTCTAGAGGCTGGCAGTAATGGTTACCTCTCAATGGCTCAGACAATCATGTTATTTATAGAAGGGTTGTTAAAACCCTTGCATGGTTGGGTTAGAGCCTACCAACCCGTGGCTTTGCAAGACACAATCAACAAAGCAAGGGATATACAAGATATAGTACCTAAGGCTAGATTCCTAACCAAACCAACTATCCCTCAAACAAGGAAAGAAGTCAAGCAACAACAAAGGGAGCTTTCAGGGAAGAGCCAGTTGAATGATGAAACCAAGAAATACCTCAAGAGGAGAAGCCCATGTTTCTCTTGTCAGGAACCTTGGGCACCAGGTCATTAGTGTACTAAAGTAAAGGCCCACCATATTGAAGTATTTTCTGAAAGCGAAGATGAAGAGCAGTTAGAGCTAGATTAGGGAGAATCACAAGGCATGGGGGTAATACAGGACAAGACCTGGGAAGGGATTCTTGCTTCTCTTACAGGGGTCCTATCACACTCTTCAGGTTAGGAGCACTTTACAGGGACAGAAAGTGATTGTGTTGATTGATGGTGGGGCCTTCCACAACTTCATTGATGCAGAATTTGTAGCTAGAAGAGGACTATCCATTGAACAATTTGGAGGATTTACAGTTCTGATTCCTTGAAAGGAGCAGCATAACCATATTCCATGCACTAAAATAGTCCCTAACATGAAACTAACAATGGGGAACTACACAATTACAAATAAATTTTTTGTTGTGGATTGCCTAGACTCTCATGTAGTATTAGGGGTTCAATGGCTATATTCGATCGAGACTCACACAGTAAACTATCAAGACTTGGAATTTGCATTCACAGGACCAAATGGTAAGAAGGTGATGTTGAGAGGAATGCATGCATATCTGCCCAGGATTATGACATCCAACAGGATGGAGGCAGATCTTTGACATGGGGATATTGTATGGGTAGTGGAGTGCCGAATCATCGAGAAGAAATCAGCATAAAAAAATAAGGAGTATCCCCCTGACATCATGGAATTGTTGCAAAAACACAAGAAGGTTTTCAAAGATATACCCCCAGGACGACCACCAAATAGGGGATTTGAACACATCATTGAACTGGAGGAAGGGCTCCAAGTTGTCATTATTACCCCTTACCAACATCCCAAAGTATATAAGGATGAGATAGAGAAAGAAATCCAGTAGTTGTTGGCATTAGGATACATTTGACCAAGCTCGAGCCCTTTTACTTCATCAGTAGTATTGGTTAAGAAGAAAGATGGATCCTTAAGGATGTGCATATATTATTGGGTGCTAAACAATAAGACCATAAAAAATTGTTACCCTATCCCTGGGATCAATGAGTTGATGGATGAAGAAAGGGGCCAAGTACTTCTCAAAGATTGATCTTCACTCAGTTTATCACCATATCGGAGTTCGGGATCGGGACATTCCAAAGATAGCTTTCAGATGCCACTATGGACACTGTGAATTCCTAGTGATGCCTTTTGGACTGACCAACACCCCTGCAACATTTCAGTCATGTATGAACCATGTGTTTAACAAGCAGCTACACAAATTTGTGTTGGTCTTCTTCAAAGACATCCTGATTTACAGTAGAACATGGGAGGAGCATCTACAACATCTGGACCAAGTTTTGGGAATATTAGAGGCACAACAATTTTATGCCAAAATCTCCAAATGTGAGTTGGCATGACATAATTATTATATCTAGGCCACATCATCAGAGGCCGAGTCAAAGTGCACCAGGAGAATATTGAAGCCATTCTTAATTGGCCCACTCCTAAAAATGTAACGAACTTAAAAATATTCTTGGGTATGTGTACCTATTATAGGAAATTTCTTAAGGGGTATTCATAGTTAGCAACACCTCTTACTGACCTGACTAAAAGGGGAGCCTCTTACAGCACAGGAAACATTTGAGCGCATGAAGGAAGTGATGAGTTCATGCCCAGTTCTAGCATTACCAGACTTCTCCCAACCATTTGTATTGGTGTGTGATGCTTCTAGGGAAGGAAATGGGGTTGTTTTAACACAAAATCATCATCCTGTTTATTTTGAGAGTAGGAATCTTAAGGATTATGAGCGCTCTTACCCCATTTATGACAAAGAAACGCTAGCAATTATGCATGCACTGGCCAAGTTCCGGCCATATCTAGTGGGTAACAGATTCAAAGTCAAAACTAATCATAATAGTCTCAGATACATCCTGGAGCATAAGGGAATAAATGAAAGGCAAAAAAATGGGTTAGTAAGATCCAATCCTATGACTTTGAGATCGAATATGTCAAAGGAAAAAACAATGCAGGAACAGATTCCTTATTAAGGAGATCAGCTACATTCTCCCTCATAGACATTGAGGAAGACTGGAAAGTGGAATACTCGAAGAATCGGCTAGCCTATGAGATCCTTGATGGACAGACAACAAACATCCAGTATAGAGTTGTCAATGACATTATCTATTATAAATACCAAATCTACTTAATGCCAGAGTCACGGCTAAAAATGAAGATCCTACAAGTAGCCCACGACTCCCCTCTAGCAGGACATCCAGGATTTTTGAAGACCTACATGACCATCAGTGAAAGGTTCATGTGGAAGGGACTCAAGAAGGATATTATCAAATATATCAAGGAATGTGGGACCTGTCAGAGCAATAAAGTGGAATATACCCACCCCGCGGGTTTGTCACAACCACTACCCATTCCGGAACAAAAATGGGAAAATGTCTCCATGGACTTCATCACAAGGCTACCTTCATCCCAAAACAAAGATTGTATATTTGTGGTAGTAGATCATCAGACCAAATATGCCCATTTCTTTGCGATTTCCTCCAAAAGTTCTACATCTCAGATAGCAAAGATATTTTTCTAAGGAGTATTTTGTCTACATGGGTTACCCAAAACCATTTTCAGTGACCGTGACAGCAGGTTCATGGGAGCATTCTAGCAGGATTTATTCAGGTTAGTAGGAACGGAGCTCACTCCCAGTACAAGTTACCACTCATAGATAGAAGCAGTGAATAAATAGGTGGAAGGTTACTTATGGAATTATGTCACAAGGAAACAAAGAGCATGGACCAAGTGGTTATATTTAGGGGAATATTTCTATAACACTACTTATCACATGTCCATAGGAATGTCAACCTTCCAAGCCTTATATGGATATGAGGCACTATATTTCGCAAACACATCATTTGGAGATAACAGGGAACCATTAGCGAAGGATGTCAAGATATTTTTCGGGAACTCAAAGATAACCTACAAATAGCTCAGAATCGATAGAAGTTATATGCAGATCGACAAAGAATTGAAAGGAGTTTCGAAGTAGGAGATGTTGTCTACCTCTAGCTACAACCGTACAAATAGTATACTATAAAGCAAAAAGGAGCAGAAAAGTCAAAACCGTGATTCTACGGGCCCTATCAAGTTACCCACAGGATAGGAGAAGTGGTATATGCGCTGGAACTTCCAAAAGAAAGAAGAATTCATAACATATTTCATGTGTCTTGCTTGAAGAAGGCAATTGGAGAAAACATCAAATCATCACTTGATTTACCCCCATTAGATTAGGAGGGGCATCTTCAACTAGTTCCAGAGGAGGTGTTGGAGGTTCAAGAGAAGAGGCTTCGAAGCAAGACCATCTATGAATATCTAGTACTATGGAAATATTTTCTCATCAAAGATGTCACCTAGGAAGGAGAGCACATATTGCAACATCTAGCATTGAAATTGCTTCAAGGCAAGCAACTTCTGGTAGGAGGGACTGTAATATCCCCAACCGATTAACTAGTTGGACCCAAATAATATTAATAATAATAGTAGTAATAAACAAATAAATATGCGACACTAGCCCATGGTTTTTATTTCTTGTCGGGTATTTGCCCATAGTTTCTTTTGAACATACCAACTATAAAAGGAGAAGGAGGAATGAGAGCAAGGCATGGAATTTGGTCTTTTCTTCACTAATATTTCTGAGAGGTCGGACAAGTTTTCAATTCAGTATTTCAGATGAGATCCTTGGCCTTTCTTCGATGGGAACTAGATCTCACCGAGTAGGCAAACCCAACTTTGGTGGTCTCTCCAATCACCCTAGTTGGTCGAGTTGTTTATGTTTGATTTGAAAAGGTCTTTTTTTTGTACATCTTATCTTTCCAGTTTGAGGGTTGGGATCCAAAATATTCTCTGCAAGTTTTGTCATGATCGACTAATTATATAACAACGTTGGAATTGAATTTCAAAGGGTGAGCGATGCCGTATTTTGTCTTGGTAACCCCCATCCAATTCGGAGGATTGATCACTACCAGAGATTGATAATTGCATCATGTTTGCATAGTCCATTACTCGATTAGAAAATGGGTAGTCTAAGGAGGTTGAGGAGTTTCCCATAAAGTTATGGAAATTCTGGTCATATTTAGAGAAAATCTGCCAAAGATTTTTGCAAATCCAAGTTATAGTTGTTAAACTTCAAAATTTTAGGTGTCCTAGATGTTTTGATGGTGTTGAATCCATTTCCACCATCAAAAACACGATTCAAGCACTTCATTTACAAAAAATTTTGATATTTTTTTACCCAGATTCCAACCACTTTCGGCCGTCCAGACAATTCCTCCGCGTCGTTAGACGACTCCATTAGAAAATCATGTGTGGCAAATGGAGTGATCCACCATGCAACCATCCACATTTTCCAACAGCGATGGAGGCAATCCAGTAATAGGACGTGAGCGTTGGAGGGAGCAACTCTGAGTTGTTTGTGGCATCCATCGGTGGGCGCAGCCTCTACATGACGATGCCAGTGTGAAGTGCTAAGTTGATTAATGACATCTGCACTCTTCATCAGTTGTGTGAGACACTATAGAAGATCGTCAAAGCACAGTATAGAAGAGGAAGGAGGACGAGTTGATTAAATGTTGATCAAGGGAGATTGTGTGGGCACTATCTCTGTAACGTAATTATCGAGCCTGTAACACTGTCCCTCATTACACATTCACCAAGCCGTTGTGTTAACACCCTGATCGACGCTGATCCAGGGTTATAATTCAGAGTTCTTGGTATGATTTGACCCAGCAATGCGATTGGTTAAACCATTATAACCACTCTTGGCAGATTTTTTTTGGTATGTAAGCACCCACAGGGTTTTGGATTAACAGTGAATGGGTGTACTGTTAAGGAACTCCTTGCGATAATAAACTCTCCTTTTTAAGATTAGTTCATTGGTGCTTATATGGAAATTTTTATATGCATATATTTGCAAATCAACATAGAGCGTATGAAGCATGGGTTTTAAAATGGAGTATAAATTATGGGTGTTTAGATGGACTTTATAATGTCATATGCCTATATTCTTTGGAAGAGTATATGTTTTATTTTTTTTACGCGGCTATTTGTCCTCCGTTTTTACTATTAAGGATATTACATGAATATATGTTTCTTGGTAAGGGCATAAAATAATCCTTCTTGCTCTTACCACCCAAACCATTATTAGTTTAGCATTGACTAATTCAACTTATAAAGTTTAACTTTGAAAAATAGATATTTATTTTTCAATATTATTAGAAAAACTAATTTTCAAACATTTGATTGGACCATAACTTGAAGGTCTTATTGCAGCCTTTGCCGGAAATATATGGTTGCAATATTCATGCATTATTTGTAGATATTTGTGTGGTGATTTTGTATTCTTAAGCTTTGAAGGAAGTAAATAACATATTTACCATCAATTACTTTCCATCATAATTTAAGCAAGTCTTTACATAAAAAATGGATAGGAATAAGATGCAAATAAATATATTTACAAGGAGTTGCTTCTCACTATTATTTATGAAGGAGTAAAACAGTAAATGCGCAGACTTAGTAGAGTAAAAACTGTAGATTTACAAGTCCATGTGCATGAGCAAGCAAGACTATAGGATTACTTTTGCCTATTAACCATTATTAATCTAGCCCAATGTAAGTTATAATTTTTTATGCAAATTTTCTTGTAACATAGTTTTTAACTTGAGTGGTAGGGAGTAAACTGCCTTACAGCGTACAAGATTGGTTAGATAATAATATATATATAAATAAATATATATATAATATAATCATATAAGATATATATGATCTAGACTAGTAGTTTGGGGAGTTATATATATATGGGTAGTGATCTTGCTAAGTGCGACCATAATTTTAATTTAATTACCAATAATTTTATGTGGATGGTGGGGATTTAACCTCCATAAAATATTCTAGAATATTCTTAATAATACACACAAATCAAAGACCTAGATTTATTTCCAAAGTAGCTATGCATTTTTTCCCTTTTAATTAAATCCATTAATTAAAATAATGTCATATGAATAAGTTATGGTTTTACCCGCATGTGTATTGATAAATCACGGTATTGTAACAAAGTTTATTTACAAATTAAAATATCCATGACAATGAGAGTGAATCTCCAAGGTTAAGAATATTGTTACATGTTTTTCTTAAATGTATATTTGTGTAACTTATTTATTAGTTCTTTTTATCACTAATAACAATTATTATATTAAATAAAGTTATAATTTAGTTATTTATACTATTTTTTAATTTTAGCAATGTGAGATATATGATGAAGCAAGTGTTTTGATATTTATTATAAAATAATGCCTATAGATATTTATTAATCATATAATTTATATAATTGGACTAGTTTATAAACTCATACACAACTTCAACTAAAATATGAAAACAAAATCTTCTTAAAAAGAGACAACAACAACAACAACAACAACAAAACAAAACAAGAAAACAAAAAACAAAAAACAAACCACCCAACTAAAATAAAACCTATAATTATTTAATACAAAAATCATGTACTCCCTTAAAATCGAAATTCTACCTAGAAAATAGGAAAATATCATAATATTATATTAAGTTGATAAGGTAATTTTATCCATAAAATTATGCAGCGTTATGAAAAGACAATCCTTTTAACAAAAAGCTATATTAAAAGTTTATGCCGTAAGGCGTTTCCCTTTGAAATGAATTGCCCTAGTCGTCGTCGTGTCCTATTGTTCACCGTGGATTTGTGGTGTTAGATGATTGAATGAAGTTTGATCGTTGATCAAAAACTAAATAAAAACTGAAATAAGTTATGAATAACAGAAAAAACGTTTAATGAAAGAGTGTGTTTCGTCCATGGAGAAGCTTCTCGGTTCCTGCAACTCAAAAATTGTTCTCATTTTGAAATCTCAGCTGCTTGTGGAAATCACATTGGAGCGCCCATATTTTCCCAGATCCTTCGGTGAAGAGCCCAATGGAAATGGCTGATACAAACACATAGCATAAGATACTCATTTTACTTGTCTTTGTCATTTTATTTCTCAGTACTGCTAGTGCGATTCGATCCCTCACTGCAAGTTTTCCCGCTCACTCATTTGTGCCAGCGTAATTGCATATATTTTGTTGTTTGCAAACATCCTTTTTTTATTATTATTGTTAAGATTATAAGAAATTTCAGTTAAAATTTGAGTTATTCAGCACTTTTGATCTATTAAAAAACATTGTTATGGGATCTAAATCTAAAGCAAATTTGCTCCTCTATTTGCAGATAAGAATCATAAGTTGCAGGCACCTGGATGAAAAAACTATCTACCCATCATCTTCCCATGTTGAGAACTACCCAACATTGAAACTAACCAAGCGATCTAACCAATCTACCCAATGTTGGAGCTTTAAAGGACCTGACTATAGAAGAGATACCTGAATGCGCGGATTCTTGGGCACCTTACCATTGAAAAACATTGTGTGGGTCCAGTCAATTAAAAGGAAAACGCGTCGAACGCTGTAGAGAAGCAGCACGAGAGCGTTTGTCCAGTGGCGAAAATATGGACAAACTCGTGATGATATTCTCGCTCAGAATTTGAAAAGAGAGCAGGAACAGATGGGGCGTTGCAGACCGAACGGCCTCCTGGTCTCCATTGGCAAACCCTCCAAGAACATAGGAAAGCAGTAGGAAAAGGCCCACCGTTGTGCCCGAACATTGAAAATCACCGAACTCTTTGGATGAAAACTACCCGTCTCAAATAAGTGAAGTGATAATGATAACCCTAGACTGGTAAGAGTAATTGAAATTGTCGTAGTAGGCTAGGGTATGAAAACAATATTACTGGTTGATTTGTAATGAATAAAAATGTAATGTTATTTGCTTTTAAGAATAGTGTGAATAGTAAAATTATAATGATTAAATTATATTGGAACCTTTGTACTAATTATCGTGTAACAGTGAAGAAACAGTAAAAATAATATTAATCTGAATACCACCTATAGCTACAGACTGGTGGGGTAAGTTGAATGGCTTAACCTATAAGTCGAGAAAAACCAGAACATGTGAACCTGAGTTTTCCAAGATGGGACACTTGTGTGAGTCAGAGTGAAAAAGAAATGTTTTAATGTGTGAGGAACGAACTAAGCCATAGGTTGGTGAACCGAGAAAATGTAGCAAATTCGGCTTAAGTTATATTATTCTTCTAATGAAAATTAAGTAGCAGCCTAGACTACGAACGAGAAACCCTGAAGAAACCTCTGGGCTTAAGCAGGAGTGGCGTTCATGGAAGGAAACTCTAACAAAACCCTGACAAGGATTTAATCCTATAAAGTTCGCTACTAAAAGTTGAGCGATATTAAGAGGAAATAAAAGAGCAAAAGCTCTGTTCATAAAATAGTAAAACCTACCCATTTCTTAACTTATAAACTCATCAGCTGTAAAAACAAAATAACCTTCAAACAGAGACGCATCGTCACAAGTGAAAACGATCTCAAAAACTTAGCAGTACTCAAGGTTTTACAGCAGAAGGAAATCATAATATTCTACACTGAGTAAATCAAGAATAGCAGCTTTCAAACTGTATCCTAAGAAATTCTTACAGCTCAATTTAAATAATAGAGAATGCAACCTATGTGTAGAATTCGGAATAAGACTTTCGTAGAAGGAAACAAGATAACAGTTACAACTTCAAGAAACCATAAATAAATTAATAGTATAATTGTGATTAAGGCCGTAGAATTTCCATGGCTTCCATACAAAGTCCATTAAAAAAAAAAAAAAAAAAAAAACATATAACTTATATAGAATGTCTACAAGGGCCAAGGCCGCTTGGCAAGTCTCACTTCCACAAAGGAGATTAAAAATACCAATAATTTACCGACAAGGAAATTAGCAGGCTCTCGGCTAGAAATACATAACTACAACACTGTAGCCCATAGAGCAACCTAAGTAGCAGGCCTGCGAAGAATCTTCGTAAGGGTTTAGTGAGGCTTTAGAAGATCCTTCCCCTCCAAGCAGTTGAATATAAAACAAACAATAGCACAAAGCGGAGCACTCAAAACTCTATGAAAGCAAAGAGAAGCCCTCATATGCCAAATGGGAAACACCTTGGACCATTGCTTACCCAGAAAACTTGTGTACCAGTGTTTGCCAGATTCTGCAAACCTCAAGGGATGGCAGCAAAGAATTTCTCGCATTCAAACCCGTCAAACCTTGAGAACAGAGGAAAAGAAAGTGATTAGTCTCATGCAACCTAGTGTCGAAGAGAAATAAGGATAAGAAAAGAAGAAAACATCAGATTTAAGAGAACTATACCACCGAGACTAAATTGGGAGAAGTCAACCGCTTACCGTTAAAAGAGTAGCTCAAGTTTTCATGGTTGGCCCCTGAGAAAGGATTACTGCTACTTCTGAATAATTAGACAAAGGTGGGAGGAGTAAACCCTGAACAGGCGCCAAGAGTTGGGGAAACAAATGAGCCAAATTCCAGCAACCCTAAATGAGTAAATCCACCGAACAGATCATAGCCCTTGGATCAAAGAGCTGAGTGCACCACCGTTGGTAGAAGGGAGAATCCCGAGGCATCCAGCTAAGGAGGGGCGGCTTGCTTGTGCCATGAAGCCATGGCCGAGCCGGAGATGCATCGTCACAAGTGAAAACGATCTCAAAAACTTAGCAGTACTCAAGGTTTTACAGCAGAAGGAAATCATAATATTCTACACTGAGTAAATCAAGAATAGCAGTGTTCAAATTGTATTCGGAGAAATGCTTACAACTCAATTTAAATAATAGAGAATGCAACCTGTGTGTAAAATTCAGAATAAGACTTTCGAAGAAGGAAACAAGATAACAGTTATGACTTCAAGAAACCATAAATAAATTAACAGTATAGCTGTGATTAAGGCCGTAGAATGTCCACGGCTTCCATACAAAGTCCATTAGAAAAAAAAAAATAGATAACTTATACAGAATGTCCACAAGGGCCGAGGCCACTTGACAAGTCTCACTTCCACAAAGGAGATTAAAAATACCAATAATTTACCGACAAGGAAATTAGCAGGCTCTCGGCTAGAAATACATAACTACAACACTGTAGCCCAGAGAGCAACCTGAGTAGCGACCTGTAAAGAAGCTTCGTAAGGGTTTAGTGAGGCTTTAGAAGAGCCTTCCCCTCCAAGTAGCCGAATATAAAACAAACAATAGCACAGAGCAGAGCACTCATAACTCTATGAAAGCAAAGAGAAACCCTCATATGCCAAATGGGAAACACCTCGAACCATTGCTTACCCGGAAAACTTGTGTGCCAGTGATTGCCAAATTTCGCAAACCTCAAGGGATGGCAGCAAAGAATTTCTCGCATTCGAACCCATCAAACCCTGAGAACAGGGGAAAAGAAAGTGATTAGTATCCTGCAACCTCGTGTCAAAGAGAAATAAGGATAAGAAAAAAAGAAAACATCATATTTAAGAGAACTATACCACTGAGATTGAATTGGGAGAAGTCAAACGCTTACCGTTAAATGAGTAGCTCCAGCTTTCATGGCTAGCCCCTAAGAAAGAGTTCCTGCTACTTCCAAAGAATCGGACAGAGGTGGGAAGAGTAAAGCTTGAACAGGCGCCAAGAGTTGGGGAAATGAATGAGCCAAATTCCAACAACCCTAAATGAGTAAATCCGCCGAACAGATAATAGCCCTTGGATCAAAGAGCTGAGCGCACCATCATTGATGGAAGGGAGAATCCCGAGGCATCCAGCTAAGGAGGGGCAGCCTGCTCGTGCCACAAAGCCATGGCAGAGCCAGAGTGAATGTTAAAAAAAAACGCAAACGAACAGTCCAGAGATATTTAAGACTTGGTTAAAATTAAATTCATCACATCAGTCTGTTCTGGGTATTTAATACAGGTGCAGTACACATGGATAAGTGTTCCTTATAGCATGGATTATGTGTATAATAGTGGTATTAAAATATCAAGGTAAAGATTGAATAGTAAGATTTGAACTCCGACGGAATATCAAAAGAATGCCCCATAAGCTGAAAAATATTTACATCACTCATGAAATAACATGGTTGTTTGCTAATCAAATTTTTTGAATTTACCTCTAGCATGAATAGCTACCCAAGAGACAAACATAGCTTCAGAATATGGATACACTATTATCTTTTGAGCTGAGCGCGAGCGCTGGGCGTGACCTGGCCTGCTGCGAGCCTCGGCTCCTCCCGAGCCCCGCCCCATGCGGGCCCAAAGACTAAGACCCTGTTGCTCGCTGTTCCTGCACCCCACAGGCCTTCTTGATCCAGATCTGACCGGATCTTAAGATTTCAGCTTCGCTTCTGGCTGAAGTGCGACCTGTGTTGTGCTGCCCATGTGGCGGCCGGCATCAATCCTGATGGAGGCTCAGGGCCACGATCCGCCCTCCAGTCCTGCTGAAGACACATTCAATCACCTCCTGGCAGGGCTACCTCCGAAAAAGAGAATCGATGCCTCCAAATTCGTCAAGAAGCTAGATGAAATTCTAGAGATCTCCTTGCCTCCGGAGACTCCCATGCAAGTTGCTTTGTCATTGGCGGATCGGGGTCTTATTGGCCAATTCACAAGACTTTGGACCTCCCCAAAAACTACAGAGCAATGGGTGAACAGGAACTGGGCGCCTCTGATCAGCCAAAGTGTCACCTATTATTTTCTAGGAAGAGGGTTTTTTCTTTTTGAATTTACCTCCAAAGAAGACAAAGACCTGATCTTTCGAAATGGACCATATTTCATGGGTCCTCAGGGCCTCTACTTGAACAAATGGACCCTAGATTTTGACCCAGCGGTAGATGTCCCCAAGGCTATCTCAGTATGGGTTCGACTTCCAAATCTGTCGGTCCACTGTTGGAATTGGGAATCTTTGAAACACATCGGCAACTCCCTAGGGAAATTCATAGACTGTGCAAGCAACAAGGATCAGTACGATTGTGCCAGGATATGTGTGGAGGTAGATCTAGAGGAAGGTCTACCAGAAGCAATCAAACTCAGAGTCAGTAGCTGGTCCCATGTGCAGATCTTGGATTATGAATAGTTTCCATTCAAATGCAGGAAATGCCACGTGTACGAGCACTTCGCGAGAAATTGCCCGACTAACCCAGAGCCAGAGAAAGGAAAAGAAGAGGGATGGAATCAAGTAAAAAGAGCCAGAGCCAATCATAGGGGACAGAAACAGGGTGGACCACCAGGCAAAGGAAATTTTCAGGGTAATGTCCAAAAGCCTCCCATCAAAAAGGTGCAAGAAAACAAATTCATTCTCTTAAGCCAACCGACAGAAGGCACTCCAGAGGTAGAGAACCAAAAGCCAGAATCCTCAAGGAAAATCTCAATCCCAGCTTCCCCCAGAGAAGTGGAAAACCTCAAAGTCACAGCCCAAGAGGACAAGGAAGAAGATCCATCGGCCTCTCTCAAAAGACCAAGCCCTAAAGGCATGTACATGGAAGAAGAAGAAGAAGAGCAGCAAACGAAGGAATTAGAAGAGGAAGGAGAAATAGGAGAATCCCACACCCCGGTAAGAAGATCAATGAGAGGCCGGAAAACAGATAAAGAAAAAAGGGAACATGAAACTTACAAAGAAAAACTCCAGGGAAGCCAGCCAACCTTGGAAAAAATGCTAACTTCAAAGCCAAAGATATTAAAAAACCCCCCCCCAAGGCTCCAAGGGAGCTCATCCGAAATATAAATAATGAAGGTTATCTCCTGGAACTGCAGAGGGATGGGGAGTAAAATGAAAGAAGAAGCCATCAGAAGCCTAATTAGGACAGAAACCCCAGATCTACTTCTTGTCCAGGAGACTAAACTGGAAGACATAGTCTTCCTCCAAACAAGCAAGAAAGTTTGGAATAAAAGCGAAGCAAGAGCAATCTCCGCCCGGGGCACCTCTGGAGGAATAGGTACTCTTTGGAACCCCAATAAGTTTTCAGTCCTATTAGAGACCAGGGAAACCCATTGGTTGATGCTAAAAATGCAGAACCCGGAAACTAAGCTAACGTTCTGCCTCTTCAACGTTTATTCTCCAGTCAACGTTGCGGAAAAAAAAAGTATGCTAGGACTCTCTAAGACAGCAAGCAGATCAGACAGACTTGGAGAATATAATAGTTGCTGGCGATTTCAATCTCATCCTTCACCCTTCAGAGAAAAGGGGAGGCAGCACAGTCAGAGATCCGTCTAGAGAATGGGTCGAGGACATAGTGCAAGACTGGGATATGCTGGACATTAAACCCTCCTCAGGTAAGTACTCTTGGACTAATAAAAGATTGGGCCTTGGCCACATCGCCCCCAGGCTAGATAGATTTATAATTCAAAGCTCCTTCCTGCTGCTATGATTAGAGCCTAGAATGAATATCCTTGCCAACAACAACTCTGACCATAAGCCCATTATGTTAGAATTGTTAGCTCATCATGATTTGGGCCCTATCCCATTTAGGTTCAGTCCTCTTTGGGTAAAGGAGAATGATTTCATGCAAATATTCAAAGAATGTTGGAATCATCCGGTCAATGGATCGCCATTCTACATTTGGGAGGAAAACTCAGAAGAATGAAAAGAGTCCTAAAAAGATGGGCCAAAACGCTGCCCAGCCCAACCACAACAAGGAAATCTATTAAAGCAGCTCTTATTTCTCACCAAACTGATATGGAAAACGCAGTACTTACTAAGGACTCAGTAGAAAAAGAAACCCAACTACAACAGAAATATCACAAGGCCTGTTTAGCTGAAGAAGAGTATTGGAGATTGAAATCTCGGAACCTCTGGATCAAAGCAGGGGATAGGAACACTGCCTATTTTCATAAGCAAGCCCAGGAAAGGTAATGTTTCAACACTATCTCAGAAATTAAAGAGGAGGGAGACATCCACAAGGACTTCGAGCACATAAAGAGAGCTGTGTTTACTCACTTCCAGATCTTATATAGCGAAGACAAGGACCCAAGTCATTCTCCGGAGATATTGCATAATATACCCTCTGTAATCTCTCAGCGAATCAATGAATTGCTGGAGACCAAAGTCACAAAAGAGGAGGTGAAAAAGGCGCTCTTTGACATGGATCCGGACAAGGCCCCAGGACCGGATGGTTTCTCAGCTAGATTCCTCCAAGCGTGCTGGCCAATTATTGAAAAAGATCTTCTCAAAATGGTCCAAAAATACCAAAACACTCAGAAAATCGGAGGCAGTACAAACTCTGCTTTTTTAGCACTCATACCCAAAGAAAAAGGGGCCAACAACTTCAACAGATTCCGGCAAATCTCTTTATGTAATACAGGGTATAAGCTGATCACCAAAGTAATTGCAAACAGATTTAAGTTTATCCTTCCCAAAATAATCCCACAGAATCAAGGAGGCTTCATCTATGGGAGGCAGATCGTGGACAATTTTCTACTAGTCCAGGAAGCAATTCATTCGAGCCAACTCCATAAAGAACAAGGTATGGTGATCAAACTTGATTTAGCAAATGCTTTTGATCGATTCAATCATAGCTTTCTATTGAATGTCATGTGAAAGCTAGTTTTTGGTACAAATTTCATTAATTGGATACGGGCTTGCATTTCGGAGCCATGGATAGCTCCTCTCATTAACGGAAGAGCCACTGACTTATTTAAGGCCACGAGAGGACTCAGGCAGGGGTGCCCTCTATCCCCCCTGCTCTTTGTCATACATGCCTCAGCCCTCAGCTTCCTTCTTGATAAAAAGCTGCAGGACCAAGAGATCAATGGACTACGCATT
This sequence comes from Pinus taeda, assembly GCA_000404065.3. Taxonomy (NCBI): domain Eukaryota; kingdom Viridiplantae; phylum Streptophyta; class Pinopsida; order Pinales; family Pinaceae; genus Pinus; species Pinus taeda. Next base: position 40,094 of record APFE031510795.1, read on the forward strand.
GCTAGAGGAATCAAAAACATCAATCATGCTTTATTTGCAGATGACACATTGTTGCTAGGTCCTGCCTCTGTTCCTTCTGCTACAAAGTTTAAAGAGGTGTTGGACGAATTTAGTGAAGCTTCAGGCAATGTGGTCAACAAAAGCAAATGCCATATTTTCAGTTGGAACACATCGCCTAGGCTGCTATCTGCCATATCAAGATGTTTGGGTTTCGAAGCTTCCTCCACCTGGTCAACCTTCAAATATCTGGGACTTCCAATATCTCAAAAGAGATCTACCAGCAAAGATTGGCTTCCACAATTAGAAAAGTTCAAGGCAAAGACCCAAGCCTGGGGTTACTCCTGGCTGAATGCTGCAGGCAAAACAGTTCTAATTAAATCAGTTCTTAACAGCTTGCCCTTATTCCAGTTTGCAGGTCTCCTCGCTCCGGCATCTATCTTAAACAGAATGGAGGAATACATAAGGAGATTTTTTTGGAAAGGAGGGAAACAAAATGAAAAAAAATTCCTCTTGTCAGCTGGGATACTATATCTAAGCCTCTATGGGAAGGTGGCCTAAATTTTAAGAATCTTCGTCAACAAAATGTAGCAATGGCTGCAAAAATAGTGTGGAGGATCATCGCCCCTAATCCTGGCTGGGCTCAAAAGGTGATCTGGAAAAAATATTTCAGAGGACCAAGACTAAGATGCCTAAAAAATGTGATCCGCCTGGCTAACTCGACTTTTCTCAAAATTTATGACAAGGCCGCATCTCTAACCATCGACCACTCCTTCTGGATTCCAGGCAACGGTAAAAAAATCAATATCTGGTCTGACATAGTCATGAATAAAGAGCCAATTGAAGCCAGAGCCTCCATCAACTCGCTGTGATGTTGGATGGACAGAGAAGGAATGAAATCTCTGTGGGACATTTCTTGCTGGAGCAATCTGATTTGGGCAGGCTGGAAGCAATTAAATGTGTCAGACAACCTGAAAGCTGAGTGGAGCACGCTGTTAGACGCCCTCCAAGGACTAGCTCCCACACATTTGAAGAAGAGAGACGAGATGGGCTGGGGATCAAACATCAAAGGCTATGCAGTTTCTCAGGGGTACGCCAAACTGATTGAGAAACCCCACGTCCCTCAGAATCCAGCCCCGTGGCAAAGCGTTTGGTGTCAGCCCTCATGGCCCAAGGTCGATTTCTTTGCCTGGGCATTCTGTCACGGGAAAATATTAACGTATGACAATCTGCAGAAAAAAGGCTTCCACGGTCCTTCCATGTGCCCACTGTGTAATGAAAGCGTTGAGAGTGTAAATCACCTGCTGCTTGAATGTAATTTCTCCAAGAAAATTTGGTCCCAATTCACTCACGAGTTAGATCCAAATTTCGCTGTCCCTGGCTCCTCTTACAATCTTTTCGCTGAATGGTCAAACAGATTCCCAGGTCCTCCACCCAAAAATCTGATTATCAAAGCAACTTGGGTTGTCCTCCCAAAAATCATTTGTTGGCAGTTGTGGATAGAGCGAAACAAAAGAATCTTTAGAGACACAAAGCAGAATCACAAAGCCCTGGAAGCCAAGATAAAAAGCCATATAAAGGAATGCCTAATGGATATAAAAGATGACAGCAATCTCAGACAGCAAGACATAGCTTGGGGATCACAGCTTGAACTACCATTTCAGCCAGTAGACAAAAAAGTCCCCACCCTCAAAGAATGGCAAATAAGAAAATCTGAGAATGACTTTCAAGAGTGGCTAAAAGCACAAGCAAGACACTTCCTTTTCTTTGACGGAGCTGCTAAGGGAAATCCGGGCAAAGCAGGTGCAGGAGGCATTGTCCTAAACCAATCCGGGGAAAAAATTCACTCCTACGCCTGGGGATTAGATTACACTACCAGTATCCAAGCTGAAGCCTTGGCCCTATTCCAAGGTCTCAAGATCCTCAAAGATCTGGACATAAAGGAAGCAATCGTCATAGGTGACTCACAAGTCATTATAAATGCAATGATCTCCAACACCCCTGTACAGGACCTCAACCTTGCAAGGCTGATCATCAGGACCAAAGATATGGAAAAAAGCTTGCAGGATCTGAAATACTACCATGTGCTAAGAATCCACAATAAAAAGGCGGGCATCGAAGCCAATAAAGTTGTCCTTCTTTCTGCTGGGACCAAAAAGAAAGAGGATGAAGAATCATGGGAGCCCATTCCGTAATTAATCTGCTGTCATGATTTGCTGCCTGCTCCTAAACCAATTTGTTTGTATTTTCAAGTGGGGGGAAATTGTTGAAACCATCTCAGTAGGGGTCTATCTTAGGAAGAAAACTGTAAGCTGTAGCTTCATTTTCAGCAAAGAAATGCAATAGGACAAAGAAGCTCAAAGTGTAATCAGAATTTGGCATTTTGCCTAAGATTAATATAAAGCACCATAATCGTTCCTGTTAAAAAAAAAAAGAAAAAAGATTTGAACTCCGACCAAAACCCAAGTAATAAATTTGCCAGAATAGTAGTTTAATTTTCCAAGCAAAGTTTCACTGGTTTCATTTGGTTTTTTTTTTTTTTGTATTGTTATATTTAATCCAGTTTTTATTGATTAATGTTTAAGATGGAGGTATGACAATTTTGAATTTAATACACAATATAAATAGATGGTATTTTTAACAATAGGTGATATTTTATGTTAAAATGGAAAATTTAATAAATTTGATATAATGAAAAGAATATAAAACATTTCACTATTAAAAATAATAAATATGTTTTAAATAAGATTTTTTACTAATATATCTAGTATTAGAACAATAAAAAACAATTAAATGGGAAAAAACTACAATAATTTCATTATAATTTTATTTAATAAAATATTAAAATTCACTAAATTAATATCATGCAATATAAAGATCTGGTGGAAGAAATCTCTTCAATTTTGAAAGAAAACTACAGTAATTTCATTATGATCTTATTTATTAAAATAATAATTTTTAGTACTAGCATTTGCACCAGATGTTGCAAAGGAAACGTCGTAAGGCATAAATTGAAGAACACAAATACAACAAAAGAATGCTTTGATAACTATCTCGCCTTCCCACTCCTGGACTGTTTCATGATTAGCTTCTGCTGCTTGTGAATCTCGGTGCTGATTTCCACTATTTAATGATTAGCTTCTACTGCTTATGAATCTCGGCGCTTATTTCCATTTTTGACTCTGATTTCTTTCTTGACAGGTAATTCGAATTGGGCATGGGATGTTACACCATACTAATTCCAATATGGGAGATTCCAATCACGTTCCAAGGCATTTTTTAAAATGTGGATGTGACAAAAGGTTGTTGTGGAAGGTGTTGTTTGCATATGGGAAATTTCTTGATCATTATGTATAATCCTAATGTTGATAGATGTCTACTAAGCGGTTCCAATTAATGGGGCATTGATTTGAACGTTCAATATATTTTTAGTCTTTATCAAAGTATTCTTTTGTTGTATTTGTGTTCTTCAATTTATGCCTTACGACGTTTCCTTTGCAATATCTGGTGCAAATGCTAGTATACTCCATGTTGAAAGATGCAATACCATGTGACCAACACATAAATAAAGACATGCTTCACTAGGATTATAAAGTGTGACTACAAATAGGTGAATGAACCCAACAAAGGATTAATTGAGATTGTGAAACATTAAATTGAGATGTTCCCATGATGACTTAAAAATTTAGATACAAGATAATAACATAGGAAAATAGTTCTTAAAAATTAAGAAAAAATCCTCTTTATAAATAAATACTTAATATATATTGAATCTTATTAAACATATATTACACGTATATTATTCTCCAAAAAGTTTTAATGTTCTAATTATTTAATTTTTTTAATTACACGTATTTTATGAATTAGTTTTTACTTTTATTTAATATTTTCTCTTAAATTTTTCAAACAAATTTGTAATTTTAAAATACTTATACAAAATTGTTATTAGTTAAGACACCATTGTCATATACGAAAAATAAATTATTATTTATGTTTAATCTGATTTTACCAGTGTTAAGATATTATTTTCATAAAGTTTTTAATGCTGCTAATTATTAAATTTTTAAATTACACCGTATATATGAATTAGTTAATTAATAATTATTGTATATTTTCTTCTTAAATTTTTACAAAATTGTGTATTTTAATATATACCAATTTTATTAGTTAAGAATAATGTGATACATATGAAATAAACTATTAATTATCATTTTAATTTGAATTTACCTAAGTGTTAGATTTTATTTTCATAAAGTTTTAATGCGCTAATTATTTTAATTTTTAATTACATGTATATTTGATATTAAATTAATAATTATTTATATTTTCTCTTAAATTTTTTATCAACAAATTGGGCATTTTAATATTATACAAATTTTATTAGTTAAGAAATATGTCATATATAAAAAATAAATTATTAATTCATTTTAATTTTGATTTACCAAGTGTTAAGAGATCAAGGGGTAAACTAATTAGTTTATGTGGGATTAGGTCTTCCTTGTGTTTCATGTTCAAATCTCATAGGGAGAGATCCAAGATGGGAGCCACCTTTAGAAAAAGTAAACTCTTGCAAAGGACACACAATGACTCATATAAACTAAATGGTTCTTTAGATAATTAATTTGAGATAAATTAATTCAAATAGCATAAACCTTTGATTTCTCCTAATACTACTATGAATATTCCATAGAAGTTAAATCTTTAACATCCATCTATGTGTTGCATTGAGAGGCTATTTACAATTGGCTATGAGAGAAATGTTGTCACATAACATTATATTTTAAAATGACATGTAAAAATTGACTATAATTGATGGGATATGTAATTCATTCACTATTTAATATGAAGTTGACAAATGACATGTAAAAATGATATTATATGATGTGTAATTCATTCTATGTTAAGTTGATATGTAGCATTTAAAACAAAAATATATTAATAACAAAAAAATATCTATATATCAACTTTATATAGAGGAGGACAAAAGAATTTGAATTAATTTGTTTCTTATATTTCACTTTTCATTGTGATTGAGATTTATAATTTATTCCATTCTTATTATAGAGTTCATATTAAGATTCAAAAGAGAGAGAAAGAAAATGTAAATTATTTATAATTGAAAGTAAGATAGAGATCTGTAGTTCCTTCCATATTTAAGTATAACATTTTAAAAAGAATTAAACACACACACACATATATATAACATTTTTTAAATTATTAATAACAAAATGATTCTATAAATTATATCTAAACAAGTGACAATTCAAAATTTCTTATAGTTAAAATATTTTCTTGTGTCTGGTTCAAACCAACATAAATTCATCTTCAAATCTATAGAGTTGCAAATTTTTCTTCAATTGCACTTAAAAAGAGGTTTACATCTTGAGAGGTTGGATCATTCTTTGAACTTTGTAGATCCAAAGTTGGATCTATGTTGGTAATTAAATAAAAACTATGGGAGGCCTATTAAGAAATAGAAATGCATATTAGCTTAATTACACAAATGTACTTAGCCCCAAGGGTTAACTCAAGTGGTCTAAAACCACTAGTTAAATTCTTTGATATTGTTGCTAGTTGTTGTTGATCACTAATTTAACTCTCTTAGATTCAATAAATGTGAAGAAATACTCCCAATTTCCATTTTTTATTCCAAAATTTAAAAAATATATATAAAGAAATATACTTATTATTTTATTAATAAATAAATTATAAGCCAATATATACCATTTATATTAACTAAAAACTACTTTAATATTTCATATATAATATTTAGTTGATATTAATTATTATTATTAAAAAATATTGTAATATACAATAATTTGATATCTTAAATTATAAATTTAAGAATATATATATATATATGTTATTTTGGATGGTTGAGAGAAAAGAAGGTAATCTCTCTATTGAAATTCAATTCCGCAAATGTTATATATATGTAACTAAAAAAAATATCATGGAATTGGCTATTGTGATTTATAAAGTGGAGAACAAATTATAGACCCTAGAAATATAATGGTAATGATATTCCAACTATGTTCCCAATTTTTCTCATATATATATATATATATATTATATTATATATATAAATTTAAAAAAAAATTATATATTTTAATTCAACTCATTGCTTTATATATATATATATATATATATATATATATATAATTTTCCAAAAATGTTGTACGTTTTTAAAATAATTGCCGAGGAGTTGTCTGGATAGCCAAAAGTGGCCCGGATCCAGGGAAAAAAATTCAAAAAGCAGTGTTTGAATCGTGTTACACCATTAAGAACGTTTAGGACGCCTATATTTTTGAGTTTAACAACTATAACTTGGAGATTACAAAAATTCTAGCCGAATTTTATCTAAATATAACCGGATTTTCCATAACTTTCCATCTATTTAAACTAAACTGAAAAAATCATGGGAGTTATAGTCCCTTCGATCAGTTGGCGCATAAAACGTCACTCTTATGTGATGCCGTACACTTCAAGTTAAGCCTAACAATTTGTACTACTGAAGAATATAACTGTTACATGTCATTCACAAATCTTTAGGATTAGTTTACCTGTATTCGCAAATCTTTAAGATAAACTCCTACATTTGCACTTTCCAACAGAAAGTAAGCATTCAACGGGAGAGAGTAAGCAAAACGTATGCACTTTTGAAGAAAATAGATGTCGTGCACCTTTCAAAGCAGACTAGGTAAACAAGAAATTTACAGGGGCATGGGATGAATGGGCAAAGCGTGCAGGGGTGGAACTTCAACCTGCCGTTAATGGTGGCTAAGAAAACATGATTGCCAGAGATGAGTGGAGTGAGTGTGGTCCTAAATAAAGAAACTGTTTTTAATTATTTCACTACCGCTTTTATGATAGCAAAACCGATATTCAACATTTTCCTTTTTGTAAGTTGAATTTGTTTATATCATTTCTTTTAACGGGGTTACATTGTTTTGTTCTTTATATTATTTAAACTGTAATTTTGAATCAAAAATAAATTTAACATTTATTTTATAAAACCTAGGTAGACTGTACCAGTTATGCTGCAGCCTTTATGATAATAAACCAGCGGTTTTCAGATTTATCCTATGTTTGCGTTTAGTTAATAAAAAAATAATATAAATTGGTTTTATTGATGAAGAGTTCAGTTTAAAAAAAAAAAAAAAAATTGTTTAAGCATCCTGGTACATACATATTCAGTGAAAGTTTATTCTAGGTTTTCCTTCAACATTTGACTCGTTAATTCAGACTTCTAGATAATTGCTCATGATAACTGTCCTTTAACGAGGTGCTTTAAGTTTTGCAACTCACGAGAAGTTCAATCAATAAAGCCACCGTTTTCCTTAATTCTTTCAGCACCACTTTTGTGATATCAAATAAGAGTTTATCAGATTATTTGAAGTCAGCATTTCACCACAGCCATGGAAGGATGAGATGTCTCACATCCACCTTCTGGTTACTGTCTACTAAAAGGATGGCCATGGCTACCGTGGCCGTTGGGAATAAATACAACAAGCAGACGAGGTCATTACCTCATAACAAATGGGAAAGTTTTTTCCATCCTTGGATGTAGTATATAATGCAGTAGAATTTAATTGGATTTTTTCTGAAAATATTGTAAAATTTAATGGACAAAAGCCAAGTCAATTGTTTGATTTGGATTTAGTTTATGGATTCTGGAATGTTAGGATTAAATACAACCAGACAAGGTCATACTGCATAACAGCTGGGAAAGTTCTCTCCATTTTTTAGAGATATACACAGCAATACACATAGCAGCTGAGATTAAGTGGATTGCAGCTTTTGTGAATATTTTAAAATGTGATAGAGAAGAGCAAAGTCAATTGTTTGATTTAGTTTTTGTTTATAAATTTTAGAATATTTCAAAATCCACAATATAAATAAAGATGACCTCTTTATTTAGTATTTCCTGAATCTGGTCAAGTTCCACTAGCACAATCTGTTGAAGATAACTAGGCAACCTAGGATCAAACCTCACATGGTGGTTGTGCCCTGTATTAAGAAAGGAAACATACTAAAAATATCCTGCTAAAAAATCCAACCCACTAAAAACTAGTGTGGTGTGGCCAAGCCTGATGCGATCCCAGGGTATTTCCTCTAATTATACCGAGAACCTGCTACCTAAAGGTAATGGTGATGGCATCTTGATATCACTTTCGTGAATATCAGATAGAAAATTTAGAATTTTCAGAGCTTTTAATAAATCTGTTTTAGAGTTAGACATTGTTGATGGTAAAAAATTTACTCATACCCGACTGTTTGTCACACACAATAAAACAAATTAACTCACGCATGTGCCCAATCTCAACTCTAAAGTCAATGCTTAATTAATGGTTATTGTTCAAACTTGATTTCCTGGTACATGAATCTGAATCTCAATTATGGTTTACTCGTGGGACTTCGGCAATACAGATACTGTGGTCTTTTCTTCCCAAATTGCAATCAAGTTACGGGTGCCGGAGGACAAATTTTAGCCAACCATAAAGAATCTCATTCCTCATTTATTTACCTATATAATTGAGAGTGGCGTTGATGAAGTGAACCAGAAATGGGTAGTGGTCACAAATCTTAGCTCACTTTTCTCCAATTCTATCCCAATCCAGGGTAATGGCTATTCAAACGGGCTGTATATTGGCTTTCTGTAGTAGCTAGTTTCTCTGCCTCAGCTATGCTTCTTCATTTAAACAGAGCAACACCTGCTGATTCAACTTTTTAAGCGTGCGGGGTAGCAATGAAGAGTGACTGGCGAGGAAAAGATGCATTCAAATGGATGGGCTTTGTTACTGCCATATGGCTGCAGGTAATCAATGGAACCAACTTCGATTTCTCTGATTATTCCTCGGTGCTGAAGGAAGTATTGGGCATCGACCAGGTCCAGCTCAACAATCTTGCAGTGGCCTCAGATCTAGGGAAGGCCCTGGGTTGGTTATCAGGCCTCGCTTCTCTTTATTTGCCTTTGTGGACTGTGCTCCTAATTGCCGGCTGCTTGGGGTTAGTGGGCTATGGAGTCCAGTGGCTCTCCCTGGTCTGGAAGATTTCTCCCTTGGCATACTGGCAGGTGGGTGAAAGTTGAAACTCATTCATACAGAGAATGAGGCACTGGCCTTAATTGTGATTGCACCTGAGGTTTATAAAGATTTGTAATTTTGTATTAAATTAGGGGTTAAACATCATGTAGAAAATGGTTTTATCTTGATCTCTTCACAATATGTCTAGACTGTGATTTATATCTACAATGGGGTGTATATTGTTTCAGAGGTTCTATGGTCACTATGTCTCAGAGGATGTATATATTGAACATGGAATTTTGTAAAATTTATAAGCAGAAATATCAAGCAGGATATATATACATACACTAAAACATCCAGAAACAGGCGCTTATCATTCTACTGTAATTTCTTCTCTGTATGTTGGCAGGCATTTCTTCTCTGTCTGTTGGCAGGCAACAGCATCTGCTGGTTCAACACGGTATCCTACCTGGTCTGTATTCGAAAATTTGCAAACGAGAGAAGCTTCGCGCTGGGGCTCTCCACCAGCTACGTGGGGTTGAGCGCGGCGGTTTACACCTCCATCCAGACCGCAATAGCTCCCCCCAACAAATCCCTTTTCCTGCTCTTGAACGCCGGGGTTCCTGCCATGGTCTGCTTACTCTCTCTGCCCTTCGTCGGAGGGGCAGAACAAAAGGAAAGGGCGCAAATGCAGAGGCCACTGCCCTTCGTCGGAGGGCCAGAACAAAAGGAAAGGGCGCAAATGCAGAGGCCATTCTTAGCAGTAATGTCCTACGGAATCGCCATAGTGACGGGTGTGTATTTGTTGCTCATGGACTTTCAGCCGCTCTCGTCCTCCCCTGGCAAGCTACATGCATTAATTCTGCTTGGCCTTCTTCTCGCACCTGTGACACTCCCTGCTACGCTCTTTGTCACGGAACTGAGAAACCAGGCGGCCATAAAACGTGAGCAGGCACATCGGGACGCGAGGGTCCTGGCAATCGATGTACTGGACGACGACGAGAAAGATGAGCAAGAGCCAACTATTGAAATGAATAAAATGAGCAAACGAGGCTCCATATTCAAAGACGAAACTGAAATTGAATTGCCCCTGCAAATTCAAGATCAAGAAACCACCAGCCCCAGCAGCAGCGCGACTCGGGCGGAGACCAAACCGAAATCCAGGCGGGCAGTCCTTGGGGAGGATCATAACACAATCCAACTGATCAGAAGCATTGATTTCTG
>APFE031510799.1:0-10386 GCA_000404065.3 Pinus taeda
TGAAGTATTTCATGATCAATCTCATGAGCGGAGCATACTCATCTTTCAAGTATCTGAAGGGAAAGACTCTTGTGAGCTGACTCAAGAATCTGGCCTTGATGTAAGGCTCATAGTGTTGCTTATCCACCTTCTTCTTCTTATGCCACTGTTCTCCAACATTTGGTATACATGTTGCCACTAATATAGTTTCGGGTGTCAATGTGAAAGTGAGCCCGGCCAAGATAGACTGACCTCCATGTAGATGAAGCACAAATAGATGAGCCAACTCATGATGAACTCTAACATTTGCTACCCTTTTACAAAATTCAAAACATGCTAAGTGATGGAAACATGACATGGCAAGAGGGCATGCTTGTAATTCAGTGAGGGTAGTGGGCTCATCCCTGACATGTTTTCCACTCTTGTGATGTCTCATGGGAGCCTGCTCTTCTGAGGATGAGTCACTTTGTGTCTCCATCTCATACTCTGATGAATGTTGTGATGTCATGACTTTTGTGTGTACTGTACCTAGGCTTCCCTTTGATGATGGTGTGAGGTTGGGTGCCTTTGTGATATCTGTCACCAAGGGGAACAATGAAAAAGGGAGTATTAGGAAGGGAGTAATGTAATGGGAATAGGGGTTATAGGGAGAGATTTTTTTAGGGATATGGGAGGAGTTTGGGTATTTTGATAGGGTAGGGTTTAGGGTTTTGACAAGGTAGGGTTTGGGGTGTTATGTTGACCAAATAGTGGAGGGATAGGGGAGAGGTTTTGGTAGTAATTTAGGGCAGGGATATTAGGAAAAATGAGAAAGGGAGGGTATGAAAAATGGTAGGTGAGGGGAAAATGAAGGGTGGAATGGAACCTTGGCACTAACAACACACTTTAGCAACCCTAGCCATCATGGTTTTTGGTGATTTGTTATGGTTGATTTTATGAATTTGGTTGCATTCAAGCATCACTATAAACCACCATATCATTTATAAAACTTGATGAACAAATGATGTCAAAGAGCCTACCTTTCAATTTGATGGGCTTCACAAAAATTTGGAGGTGATTTGGGCTTGTTTCGGCCCTTGGTCTATGTGCACCGTGCGTAAAACCCAATGTGCCGCGCCTTGGGTGTGCACCGCGCCCATGGAAAATTTGAACTGTGGGCTGGCTCTGTGTGCGCCTCACCCTCTGTGTGCACCGCGCCCCTGAGTATATGCGCCGCGCTCCTTGAAACTGCCTTCAACTCACTCAAACACGCATAATGCACACTCACACCATTTGCAACGTTTCTCTAAGGCTTGGATTAGCACAATGCCTTTGATTTTGATGAAACTTGTATATATAGCCTTGGGAGTGATGGCTTAAATTTTTGCTTCCTCAAAAACCCATTTCTCTAATGTTATGTTTTGACACTTTTTCACTGACTTTAAAACACACTGATTTTCACTTTCCCTTTGAAATTTTAGCTCAAATGATGAAATTTTCGGCACTCTTTACAGTGATTGCATGATAGGACATTTGGCCATGGAAACCATGACTGCATTTGAAGAAATCAACTGAAAATTGTTTTTGAAAATTTTGTCATAAATGACAATGTTTGAATTTTCTTCAAAACAGAGTTTTGAAGAAGTGTCAAAGTCTATCCACATGGCAATGAAGCTCTCTGAATCATAACTATGTAAGGGCCTCACTCTAGCCTGCATGGATTTACTAGACATGTTCAAAGACCAAATTGATGAATCCCTAGACCTAGACATCGAAAATGACTTTTGTCCTTTAAAGGACCAGACCTTGACTGTCATGGACTTTGATGATTATTGACAAAAGACCTGAGCCAGCAGGAGCCAGACATGAGGGGGAATGACTAGCATGATCTTCTCTATCAGATTATGGCATTCCCCTCGCAGAATGTAACTGGGTGAATGGAGCGGGACACCTAAAAATGGAATGCATAAAGAGTTTTGGTCTCCGACGGAGGACTAACCAGACCGACTCTAACACCAACAATGACATGGCGTGTCCAGAACGCAATATCCAACAATGGCATGACATGTCTTGATATGATACAAAAATAATTATGCATTCACACTGCGACTTAGGGGAAGGGATGCAAGGGTGGATGATGTATTAACATGAGCTCGACATGTTATCAATATATGATTTTCCTTTTCTTTCTTCCAAAGACATTGCTGGTATGGGCACCACATTTCCAAAACCATGGATTATATGCCATTCATTCTTTTTGTCCTCTTCTTCATCATTATCATCATGCGTAATTACTGACTGTTGAGAAGCGTGTGAAAGAAAAGAGGACCAATGAAATGCCAAGAAGTAGGACATATGCCAAATATCCCAGATGGCGTTGACAACACCCTGCTACCTTCCCAGGTATTAATCTTTAATTTTGATATTTTTCTTTATTTAACTATTCATAATTCATATGACCACGAGGATTTGCATGCATGGATGCCTCAGGTTCAGTGTGTCTGAATTCAAAAAATCTAAGGGGAAAGAGCCTTGTGTATGTGGGTGACTCAATTAAGAGAAACTAATGTCTTCTACACATATTATGGAATGAATCATGGAGTTAAGGAGCATGCTATGTTTCTTCTGGAAGTTCACTACACTATGCACAAGATATAAAGTGGAAAATACCCCAAGGATTTGGGCTTGTAGTTGCAATACAACCACTGCAGATACATCTTATTAGTTTAGAATTTTTGTGCATATGGAATGAGGGATGAAGTTCCTAATTTGTGTGCATCACATCAATGAATAAAGATAAAGGGTGATCATGGCGACACTATTGAGATTCACGACACCTGTCGAGGACGACGAATCTCAACAGTGCCATGAGGAAGAACCTCATAATATAACTCATATCAACGTAATTATATGTTGAAGTTGTTATTTAAACATTATGATTACAATATGTTGAAAATTGCAACTAGAAATGTTGAAAATAACATCAAGAAAAATCCTGATTTAATTTTGTCCTTGAATTAAATTAGGAATAAAATTGTAATTCCACATCACATGACAATTGTATTAGTTAACTAAGTTAGTTTGACTTACTTAGCTCAATTAATTCAAGTTGAGGGTGTAACTTGAGTCATGTAGACTGTCTCCTACTTTATAGGAGCCTTGGTTGAGTTTATTTTGAATGTAATTATTTAATTCAGTTTAACATAGTTAAAATCATTTAAACTAGTTCCAACTGTTGGAGGAACTCGTGGGAGGTCTAGTAGTATGGTGCTACCTATAGTGATAAACCAATTAACTTATATTACTCACTCATAAATAACTCATGCATGTTAGATATGAGAGTTACCCAGTCGAGATTGGAGTTCAGGGATAATGTACTATCACGTGTATAATCATCCAAATTCTACAGGTGGTGCATGCAGTCAGAGGAAGTCCTATGAGGATTGCACAATTCCAATTGAGGAATTTCCCTAATTAATATGGGGCTAATTCCCAAGGAAAAAACACAAGGAAATAGGGACTTGGGCAAGTGAGAAATTGGCTAAGTATTGGCCAAGGCTTGTCTAGGAAGAAGTCAGACAGATAGTGATAGTGCAGAGATTTCTCAAGCTTGAGAAAAACATTGTAATCTTCTCATATTTTCTAACTAATTCAATATATAGATAACATGGGTTTTTCAATGTGGCTTTCCCCTAGAAATAATTTTGTAATGTGCTGATTGAATTCTTTCTCTTGTATGCTTTGTGTTTGTTTAATTATTTCCACTGATGAGTAGAGTAGGTTCAAGTCTATTGTCTTAGTAAATTACAATTAATAGTTTGAATCTACAAGGAATTTCTACATGGTATCGGAGCAGAAATCACTCTAGAAGAGGAGAATATGAGTTTGTATTTTGTAGGTGAAATAGAATTTGCAGTTTCATACTTCAGATGTAACAGGATGTCATTCTACGCATGGAGATTTGAATATGCCCTTGAGGGTAGTTCTAACTATATTTCTTCGAAGGACAAGATGGAGATAGTGTTAGAAGACAACATGCTTAAGTAATTCATAGACAAAGATATTCCTAAGCCTCCAGTAGCTGATGCTCAAGATCTGGCAGAGTGGAGAAAATGTGTTGCAAAGGAGAGAAGAATTATCCTAGGAGTTTGAGATCATATTGTCTTGAACCTCCATGGTAAGGAGACTCCATATGCAATGTTGAAGACATTGACAACCCTCTTTCAAAACAATGGTGACCACATGAAGCTGGCACTGAAGGACAAGCTCAGGAAAATCAAGATGGAGAAGGGCAAAAAAATACCAAAGTACTTGACCAAGTTCACGCAATGTCAAGATGAGCTTAGAAGTGTCGGTGTTATAGTTATTGAAGATGATCTGGTCAACCTAGAACTTCTAGGCCTTCTCAAGAGTTGGCACAACTACTAGGAGTCAATAAATGGGAGGGAGAAGCTACTAGAGTGGGAGCATTTATGGTCTGACTTGGTGCAAGAAGAGCTTAGGTGGAAAACCAAAGATGGGATCTCATCCAAAGAAGTGAAAGAGGATTTTGCATTAGTTAGCAAAGAAAAGAAATACAATGGGAAGAAGTCCCAAGGTGAGGAGGGAAAGAAGAAAGACTTTTCCAACATAAAGTGTTTTCACTGTCACAAGCTCGAGCACTATGCCACAAAATGTCCATTATGCTCTAGCTTCAAAATTTGAACTTGATTTTACTCTCATTGTATGCATGGAAAGAAAAGTAATGGGAAGCATGTGGAATCTTGAAAATGGTGGCTCATTCCATATGATGGGGAATAGAGATCTCTTCAGTGACTTGGAGGAGAAAGACCTCAAGAATAACATCAAGTTTGGAGATGATGGGAGGTACAGCGCGACTGGTATCAGTACAGTTGCTTTTCAGAGGGAATCTGGGTCCCCTCTCAAACTCATAAATGTGATTTATGTTCTAGGACTAAAGAAAAATCTTGTTTTCATCGTGGTATTGGAATACCGTGACTACAATGTGAAATTTATAAAAGGAAAGGTATTCCTTAGACACATCACCATGTGACAGGTCAAATAGATCATTGTGCGAGTCAAGAACCTTTATGCATGTGAGGTACAAGATGCATGTAAATCCTTTAGAAGCAAGGAAAAGGTTAGATATTTGGTGGTTGAGAGGGAGCATGAATTACCTCTCAACATGTAGCCTTAGAAGAAACCTCAACAAGTTGTGGAGCAACCATAATTGGAGAAGAAAAGAGGAGGTCGAGTGGAGACATCCACTCAATAAGGGACCTCCAATAGGGGGAAATTTCGAGCCAAGTGGGTAGAAGGAGTTGTTGAAAAATGTGTAACGAGGCTTGGTCTTCATTAGTATGAAATGTATTCATATAAATGTAAAATGAAAGTAAAATTACTATTATTATTATTGAATCTTGGGTTTCATTCTCAAGTTCCTTTATTTTATAGGTCAAGTGCCCATTGAGTGCTTCTATTGGTATAAGAGTCATTTTCATATATGGAAGACCCTATGGGCACATTGTAAATTGCAAAGAAAAAATTATTTTGTCTTTAAAGTGTCAAAATACCTCCAAGATCAAGTCGGCCTAATGATTTGTCAAGTCGGCCTACATGAAGATCCATGTCCACCCTTGAGGAAGCCTATATATAAGAGGAACTCATCCTCCATTTGAATCAGTCACTCTCTCATCTCTTATGTGAAGAAGACATTAGAAAATGAAGTCAAAGAAGCAAGTGCAAAAGAGAGAAGGTTGAAGAAGTCGAAGTGTTTGGGTCTTTCTTTATTCTTCTAGAAGTGCGAAGTTAGGTTTTTTGTGTTGGGGTATTCTAAGGTTTGATTTTGGAAGAAAGAGAGAAGGAAAGGAAATCGAAGGTCTCTTAGGGCATCTTACTAGCCTTATGACTCAAGTTAAGGAAAACTAAGTCAATAGGTGATCCAAATTTAAACAGGAACACAAAAAATGATAGCTATTACCATAAATACAGAGATGCAGCAGAAATAACACTTCCTTTCATTAATATCAAATAATGAAATATGCTTACAGACATAATGGAAATAAGACTAGCTTGAGCAATGGTAGCTTATCTCTGAGAAGAGATGTGGTTGCTGTTAACACCCAGGTTGTCCTCTTTGACTCCAGAGAGGATACGGCCGGGGTAACCACTAACCAATCTTTGGGCTACAGCTTCTAGCCCAGCTGTAGTCAGAGAGGGCTCTCTCTATTAGTTATATCACTGCTTTCAGTGAAGGTTTTAGGCTAGTTATGGAGTGAAATCTTGGTTGTTTTTGTGTTTGGTTGGGAGGATGCTCCTGATAACTTTTAGTGTCTGATTTTAGGTGTAACTAATCCATTGGGCAATGGGGTCTTGGACTACTGTTCCCCTGAGGTTTTGACTGAAATGTAAGGAAAATACAGGGCCTGTATGTATTCTGCGACACAAACTATGAAGATTGAGAGTTGAAAATGGAAACAACTTAGCAAAAAGCAATGAAGAATTTTTTACTTAAGTTGGCTGGTGTGAAAGAGGTCTGTTATCTGGGAGCAATTTCTTGAATTCCTGGAATAACATTCTCTGGTGATGATACAGTATTAAAGGTAGCATTGAAGAATTACTCTTTAAGTACCATAACTGAAGAAAACATATACAAATAGCTAGGATTGAAATCACGGTAATCAAAGATTAAATCCTGAGTTATTCTTTTTTCTAGCTATTCAGAGAACTGAATATGTGCGGGAAACATGAGAGGTACAAGAAAGTATGGCAAACATAATCATAACAGTAAGGAGTAAGGAAACTTATTGAGCCATGGAATACACGGGAATCCTGTACTTTGAAGCCACACACCAGCAAAACATCATGAGAGACAATATCTGAAGAAATCCCATTGCTTTTTGTATTAGCTGCCTGAATCTTTACAGTATAAGAGTAACAGAAGAGAGAACGAGAGCTTCTTTACATCCGGAGTCCAACCCCTCTAAACAAACGTGAGGGGGAATATATAGAGGTTTCATACAAAAATATCTCAGGTATTGAGTCATCTGAGAAGAAAATATCTCTTACACTTGTACAAGGAGAGTAGATGAGAAGTTATTGCAAGTATAAATGTTTCTTAAACGCTTTTAACTCTTGTCAGGATAACCTTTTAACCTTTGGGCACTGCGGAGTTAGCTGCGCGGCTTTATCATAAATGTAGCATGAAGTGCTCTGCCACTCTGATTCTTTTGTATCTTCTTGACCCTGCCACCTGTGCTTGCTGATGCTGCTGCTGATGTTTGAGTACCTGTGCTGAGTTGGCTCAGCGTCTTTATATCTGCTGTTATGGCCTTTGCCCTTCTGTATGTGTAATGTAAACCTTTTTTCAACAAAGATTTAATCCTCTTAACTTTGATTTAAAAGTAACTTTATCAAATCTTGCCATGTGTCTGGAGGGGGAAGCTGATGCCTCAAAATTGACCCTAAGGTCTCATCAGCTTCTGTGTACTTATAGAAATGCGGAGGCTCATCAAACAGATGTGTCACTTCATTTTTAATAAAAAAAAAAATTATCTAATTTCTCAAAAAGAGCTTGTCCTGTTATTGGGCTTGCTGAAGATGACCCTGGAGCCTCAGCAATCTGGATTGCTGCAAAATTGCTTACCCTTTTGATGTATTTCTCATGAGAGAGTAGCTTCCCTGATTCTAGCAAGTTGGGAAGCCCTCTGTCCTGTAGGGCTATGAACCTATTCTGAAACTTATTTATGTCTGCCTGTATATCATGGATTTTCCTGTCCAGGGTCTGGATTAGGTTCTTCATTGTCGTGGCTCTTTTGATCAGGGAAATGGTTTCAGTCCTATTAGCAATTCCCATTTTTACCAGCTGGGAACTAGTCCTATAGTTAAGGACCTCAATCATCCTGGGGGCAAGGTCTGCCATGTTACCTAGGGAGTGTCTTGCTCTTTGCAGTTCTTTTCTTGCCCTGCCAATGAGTCCCACTTGCTCATAAATGGCATCAATGTACTCCCACTGGTTAGTGATTGATTGTCCAATGGCAGTCCAAATCACTTGCTTGATCTCTGCTGTCACTTTCTCAAAATTGAGCTGCTTTTCCAGCTCTGCAATTGTCTTTCTTAGAGCTTTTACTTCCCTCTCTCTTTCAGCCACATTTTGCTTAGACTTATCATATTTCTCATTTATCTTGGCTAAGCTGTCCTTGGCTTGGTTGAGTTCTGACATCTGAGCCTCTAGCACCTGGAGTTCTTGCTTTAGTTTTTGCATATCCAGGCTCTCGGCCTGCTCTTTTGATGGTGCTGTAGTGGTTGTTTCTGTGGTGGCTGGAGCTGTTGCTGGTGCCTGTTGCTTTGGAGGGATGGCCTCTTGAGGGGTCTTCTCAAGGTCTATTGTCTCTGTGGGTGGCTTGGAAGACTGCCCTTCTTCTCTCCTTTGAAGCGCTGCTTCAAGTGTAATCTCTGTGTCCTGCAGCTTTTGTTGGGTGTCAATCAGCTCTTTGTATAGAGTCATTAGTAGAGCTGTTGCATCCTTTTCTTGCCTCTGCTGGGCAACTTCATCAGTTTGTGGATGTAGAGTTGGAGGAATCTTCATCTTCTTTTTGCAGCTACATCTGCATCCCTTAGTTTAAGGACCTCCTGTATGGCCTTAACATCGTTGGGATCATGCCCAAACTCAATAATTATTTCTTCCAATGCCTTGATCCTATTATCCTTGGCTTGAGAGGATGCCCTCTCCAACTCAAGCTGAGCTGCAGTGTTGTTTAAGCTATTTTGCAGCCTGTAATTTATCAAGTTCTTATCTACCAGGGTGGCATAGACCATCTCACCCGTCTGCTTGTGGAGCTCGATCTGGTCCATGGGGTGGATGTCCTTTGCAAGGAATTCTAAGTTTTTCCTTATATAATCAGCAGCTGTTTGAGGTTGCTGCACTGTAGGAGCAAAATGGCTCATTGTCATTTTGCCTTCTTGCACATCAAAGGCAGCCATTAGTCTTTGTTGGTTTGGAGGGGCCATGTTCAACAAATGATTATAGAGCCTGATTTTAATTGGCTCACTTCTCCTCTTAGCATCCTTGAACTGCTCTTTTATGCTTGCAGCTGCACTCTTTTCTTGTCCTGAGGAGCTGACCTCCCCAAGTGCTGCCCTATCTTGCTCTTGATGTAATGAGCTGGCAGAGGTCTCAAGGCTTTGTAGTTCTTCTTCTGAGAATGGATTGAGCCTCTGCCTCTTGTCTGGTCCTTCCGTGAGGGGGGTATCCCTCTCCCTTTTCCTGCTAGTGTCCTCCCTCTGTGGAGTTTGGAGGACAGAAGAGTCTATCCTAGAATCTTGTCTAGGAGGCGCCATATTAGTTGCTCTTCCTTGGGTGGCTGCCTGGCCTTCTGCTGTTTGCTTTTCTTGATCCTGATGATCAGTTTTTTGCTGGTGTTGCTGCTGTTGCCCTTGTTGGCCCTGTTGGCCCTGTTGGCCCTCTACCTCTTCCATTTCTTTGCCTTTACCTTTGTTTTGCCCCTGATCTGAAGTTTGTGCTGCCCCTTGTTCTGTTGCCGATGAGGAAGTTGGTGCTGTTGTGTGAGAGCTTGGTAGGGCAGGCACCTGAGAAGGACATTCCAAGTCAGCCATTTTTAACAAATGTCTTCTAGCCCTCTCTACTAACTCTTCCTGAGATACAGGCTCTATTAAAGTGTTTTTCTTCCACTTTGGCTGGTTGGCATGTCTTGATATATGTAGCTGACTCTCATGCTCATAGCTAGAGAGTTTATATTTCAATCTTCTTGAAGATATAAAGCCATTGGGGTCATAGGGCTTCCAGAGGAAATTGAGTGTTAGGCCAAGGCCTTCCAACATCCTATCTGCCTGCTTCCATCCTTCTCTTTTGTTTAAAACCAAATGACCAAGCTGGTTTTTTACTTTGAGTTGTGCCTTCTTGCCTTTCCCTGCAAAGTGGATTTGGTCGGCATTGCCGAATTGTCTGAAATACTCCAGGGCAAAGAGCCTCATAGGCACGAATTTGGGTAGCTTGAATGGGGGCAGCTCACACCCATATATCCTAATCACAGTGTGATGCTGGTAAAAATACCAGTCCCCTATGCTGTAGGCAGTGGACAACTGTAGAATTCTCTGCATTTCATCAGAGAGTCTTGGAGGAGGTTCTGTCATAAGTAGAGATAGGGCCGGATGAATAAATAGATCTATGAACTCACAATATGTATAGGGTGAGTAAAACTGGATATGGAAGATTGAGCTCCAATATACAACCGATCTTGGGTTTCCTGCTGCATCAGTTTTCTTGATTTCAAAAGAGAATTTTTCATGTTGGTGATATAGAATAAGATGATAAATATATGAGGTGTATCTGAACACCCTTTCTCTGGATAAATGCAGGAATTGCTCATGTATTTTGTCAGAGATATATGTGGCATAGTCATAGCAGAT
>APFE031510805.1:0-12276 GCA_000404065.3 Pinus taeda
TGCATCAACAATAACCCCATAGCGTATGCACTTGCATCGATTTGAATTTCAAATGGTTGCTTGAGATATAAAAGTGTTAGAACTAGTGTTGTACTGATTTTCTCTTTCAAAGTGTCAAAAGATTTCTACTGCTTGCCTCCCCACTAAAAGACCTACTTCACACTTGTCAAAGCATGTAATGGTGCGGCAATAGATAAGAAGTTAGCAATAAATTTTCTCTGATATTGAGTTGCTCCCTAAAATCTCCTAACTTCTATAACATTATTGGGTTTAGGCCAATTCACAATAACATCTACTTTGGAGGGGTCAATATTTAATTCACCGACTCCTACAATATGACGTAAGTAAACCAAAGAGGATTTCCCAAATTCACATTTAGACATCTTCATATATAACTTTTATTTTTTCAAGACATGTAGAACTTGCTTTACATGCTTGACATGCTCTTCATGAGTCTTACTAAAAATCAGAATATCATCTAAGTAGACTATGAAAAAATCATCAAGGAATGGTCGCAATACATCATTCAAACACTCATGAATGTAGCAGGTGCATTACAAAGCGCAAACAACATAACTAACTTTTCAAATAATCATTGTTTTTCTTAAAAGCAATTTTTCAAATATCATCTTTAACAATCCTTACCTAATGATAACCGCTTCTCAAGTCTAATTGAGTAAAATAAACAACATCCTTTAACTGATTTAGAAAATCAACAAGGTGAGGAAGAGGATAATGATTTTTTACTGTGATATTTTTTAAAGCTCAGAAATCCGAAGACATACGCCATGTACCATATTTTGTTGGAACCAAAACAATAGGAGAACCACGAGGAGATGTACAAGGTTTGATGACCCCTTTTTCAAGCAGCTCTTGGATTTGCTTCTTGATCTCTGCATTCTCCAAAACTGACATTCTATACATTCCAATACTCAGAAGTGGTGCATCCTGCTGCAATTGTATCTTGTGTTGGATTCCTCTTTTTGGAGGTAACACTTGAAGTTCCTAAAACATCTTGTCATAAGTATGAACAACTTCAACCAGTTCAGGCTTGAGTTTAGAATCACATCTTAAGAAAGCTTCAGATTCAACAATATCTTTAGCTTTTATCATCAACAACACAAAATTCTTACTAACATTCACAAGCCTTTTCATTTGTCAAGCACTAACAAGAGATAATTTCATCTTCTTATGATTTTCTCTAACAATATACTCAACTCCATATTTGAAAAGATGATAATTGTTCTCATGATGATAAAATATGGCCTTTGTTGGGTGCCACTTTTTGATGTTTATTTTAGTCATATAACCTATATTTTTCCTCTATTTTCCTTCTATGCCTCTCATACATCATCCATATTTGCTTGAAATTTGAATTTTGACAAAGTATGGCATTAAAATTATTTTTTTAGCAGAAATTATAGGATGTTGCAACTTCCCCATAATAACTCCAAGCTTCGAGTGTGTGCAAGACATCTGAGGGAATTTCGAGATATGAGTGATGATCCTTAATGTCCAAGTATGGATAAATTCCTATATTCATTAAAAAAAGAGCCTCACATGTGTCCAATCAATGCTGGTAAAACTAGGCCACTCATTTAGAAAATCCGTTGTTTTTGGCAATAAATCAGGACAATTTTTTATTAAGGTATTTTCTTCATATTTCATGGATCTAAAGGTTTAATTTGACCTATTAGCACTTATGTAAGATCTCATAAACTGATTTGAGATTTTTTAGTAGTTTTACTTATTAAACCTCTTTTATAAGTATGTAGCACTTGAAGTAAGAGACATGTTTTTTTGGGAAGAATGTTACTGTTAGAAAATTATATACTACAGAGCAATGGAACACATAAAATATTGCAGAAATATAAACACAGAAAATGCACAAATCAAGAGAGACACAAATATACGTGGTTCACCCAGTTTACGCTACGTCCACAGAGAAACAACCAGTCCTTCCTTTTACATTATCCAGCAAACTAAAGAGATACAACCTACAATAGATTTGTTGTAACACCCTCTTCTCTCTCAATCTCCTCTCTCTTCCTCACTCAGAATACTGAGATACATAGACGCAATACAATTCCCTTATATATAGTGAGGGGTTGCCTTCTACAGTAAAAAACCCTAAATTAAACATAACTTCTACCGTCAGATCATTCGCCTAATGAACGGCCTAGATTGACTAGAAATTACTAGACTTTTACAAGGAAATTTTACATCTATATTTAGCTTTGGGGGCGTTGCCCCCGCACCCCCCCTGTGGAGGAGTACAATCTTCTTGGGGTATACATCCGGCTGAGACCTTTGAATACAGAAGATAATCAGGCTCCACACCCAACAGTTACTTGACTGAAGTTAATATATTTGGAGCTTTTGAATATCTTCATTGTGTTGTGTGGATTATGTTGATGTTGGTAAAAAAGTTTTCTTAACTGATTTTCATTCAAGTGTGCAAGTGAAGCATGGAGGCCCCCCATTGCCAAGCATGTACACTTAGTCTTTAAAATGTCTGTTGTGGTCTTTTAATTTTGTTGTAGTTTCTTGTATGCTTTATTTTATGCTATTTGAATAATATTGATTGTTGCTAAGCTTGATAGTATGTCATGTAATGACCTCTTATAAAAGAGCTTAATGTGCTTTCATCTACAACAATTAAGAATTATCAATTCGTTCATTTTTGCAATTCATTTATATAGAAAAAACACTTGATAATTTGATAATGTTGTTATGCTTTGGAAACATTATGAATCCATCTCCTATAAGGGAGCTTAAAGTTCACTTGCTTACAACATTTAAGATCTCAAAATAGTTTAGAAGCATTTCCAAGTACAAGTGTGTTGAAAAATTGCAATTTAAGCCAGTTTAGGGAGTCTCTATTTTGGCGTGCTTCCAAGTTCACGAATTCTGGATTGATAATTAAATTTATGATCTGATTTGTACCCGTAAATTGGACCAACATTTTTGGCAATGTTGCTGGCGAAGCACATTTAGAGACTAGAAGCTTAGTTAAATTCATTTAGATTTCCTTTAAAAACAAAAACAACAAAAACAAATTTTAGTTTTTAGTATAGTTATGTTTCTTTATGCCTAGAAAAAGGGATGAAAAGGGTAGATAAAAAAAAGCAAAACCCTCCAACTAATCAACCATTGCTAGGAGAAAGTCCATCTACATCTGAACTAACTACACCAATCGCTATAGGACCAACTTTGGAAGAGTTAGAGTAAATACAATGTTCAGTAATTTGTACATGAAAACATGAAAACTCTGTTTTTTCCTCAAAACGGGGTTTTGAGGAAAAATTAATCACTGAGCATGTGATTATGGAAATTATTGTTGTTGAAACTTTATTTGACCTCCTCATTCACCTACTAACCTTTATTGAGCATTTACAAGACTTTATTGATGAAACCCTAGACCTAATGAGACCTAAAACCCTAAAAATGACTTTTGCAGATTTAAAGACAAAAATGACTACAGATGATCTAGATGTATGAAAATGGGCCAGTAGGTAAAGGACATGAGGGAAAATTTATAATATGTCAATACCATTAGATGATCCATCACCCTAATGGAATGCAGCTGATCGAGTGAGACACCTAACATGCAATGCAACAAGAGAATTTGATCACTGATGGAGGGATGAAGATACCAACACTAACATTGGCTCCAATGGAGGTGGTAGCTCCTTGGAGGTGCCAAGAACTACAGATCTATGGGAAATCAGGTAGTGTCTTCGTCCATTGGGCTATGGAGTCAATAACTTTGACAAACCAAAACCAATATCTTGACTCAATTTCAGGGCTGAAATCTGACTCAAAACTAACTCAATTTCAAGACTGAAATCGACTAAAGGACCTGAATCAAACAATCTAAACCAAAAATGAAATCAAACCTCAGTTTTATAGCCTTCACTTCGGGCCCCAAACGGAATGAATGATGACAATACACACTTGCAATGAAATAAAATAAACTGATATGTACAATGATACATATGACAGCAGAAAACATTTCAGAAATAGTACCGTTTGAGCAGCCAACCGTTGACCGGCCCACCTGGACAATATTCTCCATTCATTTCTTCCAGCAGGAAAGCATTTTAGCCCCGATATGCAACAATTTTGAAAGGTCATTTCCAAAGATTCTCAAACTTGTCATGCTTACCTTTGTCTTCGTTTCGCGCATCCCATTTCAGTACTATGTCTTCTATTTGAAACTTTGTTGCCTTTGCCTTTCGATAATATATCTTCTTGATTCTCTTTTGCAGCCTGAAAGTGTTTTGAAAAACCTCCTCTCTAGTTTGCTACAAATGAATCATGTGATTGATTCTTCGTTGCAAATGATCATCCTCGCTGCCAGCTTCTTGTAGGAGTTTAACCACGAGGACTGCGAGAGAGGTTGGGAATACCGTGTCAACACCATATACGAGCTTGAAAGGGGACATGCCTAGAGATTTATTTTGACTTACTCTGTCTGCCCAAAGTGCATTAACAAGCTTTTTGTGCCAACTCTTCTTGTTTGTTTCCAGCAGCTTTTTGATAATATTGACCAAGGATTTATTTGAAGATTCTGCCAATCCATTACCTTGTGGACAATATGTAGTTGAGTGCCCCAAGGTAATTTGATATTTATTACAAAATTCAATCATTCTTTTATATTTAAAAGTTGCTACATTATCAGTGATAATCTTGTTTGGACAGCCAAAATGAGACAAAATATTGTTTTCAAGAAATGAAATGATTACCGAATCAGTGGCCTGCCTAGTGGGAATCGTCTCAATCTATTTAGTACAATAGTCTTTCACTGTGATGATCCACTTGTGCTGTGCTGAAGAGGTAGGATGGATCTCGCCAATGAAGTCCAAACCCCACTGGTGAAATGGAGCACTTACTTCAATCGGCTTGAGCAGTAAAGGCTGCAATTTTCTGCTACCTTGAAAAATCTGACATTCGTGGCAGCTTATAACAGTTTTGTACACATCAGCAAAGAGAGTTGGCCAATAATATCCCGCTCTCAAAATTTTATTGGTTGTTGTCTTCTAGAATAGATGACCTCCACAATCTCCCTTGTGAAAATCTTCCATAACCTGTTTTGCCTCTCCTTCAACCAAATAATTAAGCAAGACACCACCGGGATCTTTCCAATAGAGTGCATTATTCATGATACAAAACTTGGCAGCCTTTAATTTTAGGGTCCTACTTTTGTTCTTAGCCATTCCAGGTGGTGGTGATAGATTTTGGAGCACATAAACAATGTCTGAATACCAAGGAGAAAGAAGAAAAATTTTTGATACCTAAGTAGGCGAACTTTCTTCATCTTCCTCGGACATAGCAGCAATGAAATTAATGTCCAAGGCATGCAAATTTGACTCAGCCATTAGTTTGGCCAGCCCTTGTCCTTTGATGGTATTTGTTGGTTTTATCTCCACGTCATATTCCAACAAAGCAGTAATTCATTTGCCTCGTCTCCCTTCTAGATCTATTTGCACTAAGAAATATTTAACAGCAGCATTAGGGACATAAGAAAGGATGTGAGAATGGAGAATATAGACTCGAAAATCTTTCAATGCCTTTACTAAAGCAAGAGCTTTCTTTTCAATAATATTATACTTTAAAGCTGCATCCTTATGGTTCTGCTGAAAAATGCAATTGGTTTCTCGAGCTGGTCTCTTTTCGGCATTAAGACTGCCGCCATAGTATGATCCGAAGCAAATGAAAACAAAATGAAATCTTGAGTATAATCCGGGCTAATCAAAACCAGAGCTGAAGAAAGGGCCAACTTTACCAAATTGAAGGACTTAATTGCTTCCTCGGTCCACTTCACTACACTATATTTCTTTAGCATGTTTGTGATTTCCCTTAAATGTTCTACAAGATTGGGCATAAAACGACGTAAGAAATTCATCTTATCGTTGAATGATTGGATCTCCTTTTTATTTCAAGGAAAATCAATCTTCTGAATGGCTTCCACTCGAGTTGGATCAATGCGGATTCCCTCCTTTGATATAATATGACCGAGAAGCTTGCCTTCATCCATGGCAAACAAATTCTTCTTTAGATTGAGAGATATGCCATACTTTCTACACTGCTGAAATACAATCTTCGAATGATAAAGGTGCTCTTCATCTAAATTAGAAAAAACTGTCAAATCATCAAGATAAACAGCTAAAAGACATCTTTTTCATTAGCAAATGCAATATCCATTGCCCACTGAAAGGTCACACCAGCATTATTCAATCCGAAAGGCATCTTGGCATAATGAAAAGTTCCCCACGGAGTGGTGAACGTTATTTTATCCTTGTCGTCTTCATGGACCAGAATTTGGTTGTAACCGGAATACTCATCAAGTAGCGACATGTGGGATGCTCCAACTACTCTTTGAAGTATGCGATCCATCTTAGGCAATGGATATTTATCTTTCAAAGATACTTTATTCAAATTTTTGAAATCAATACATAATCGAATCTCACCTGTTTTCTTGCGCATGGGCACCAAATTAGAAATCCAATCTGAAAATATTATGGGGACGATTATACCAACTTTGTACAATCGATTCACTTCCTTCTCTATCGAAGGCAGCAGCTTTGGATTTATTCTTCTTAACTTCTGTCGAAATGGCTTTTGATTTGGCTTGATCGGAATTATATGTTGAATTATGCTCATATCATATGCCTTCAAATCTGAATAGTCCCATGCAAATACATCAGTAAATGAAGATAATAAACGGATATACTTTGCTTTTATTTGTGGAGGCAATGCCTTTGATAACTTCACCATTCTAGGATTTTTCTACTGATCCAATGTTCACATCCTCAACTCCTTTCTCGGTTGGCAGCAAGCTCGGTTTGGGGCTACATCATCTTGATCAAATAGCTCCTCTAAAGGTATTAGACCTTTAGGAATGACATTGTACTTCAGCTGCAAAACTTCCATCTGATTGACTTCTATATCTGCTTCACCATCATCATGCTCCCCATCGATAGAAGTGTCTTTGAATTTACCTTCAATATGTAGAAATTCTTTGATCTCTTTATAATCTTGAAACAATTGCCAATACCTTTGATTATCAGGGATAGTCGAGCGATGTTTCACATGAATTTCAAACTTATTGTTTGAATTCATCGGAATTTTCAAATTACTTGCTGTTGTTGCAAGTGAATCTGCAATAACATTCTAAACACGAGGAACACATGTCAAAGTGTAATCTGGAAACAATATCAAGATATCTAATACCGCATTGTGGTAGGCCCGCATTCAAGGATTCTTAGCTTGGTATTCCCCTTTCACGTGCTTGATAACTAACTTGGAGTCACCATATACTGAAATTATTTTAGCATTTAACTTTCTAAGGATTTTCAAACCAGCAATTAAAGCCTCGTATTCAGCCTCATTATTTGAATAGTCAAAAGCCAATTTATACGAACAGACCCTTACATTACTTGGCACTTTGTTTGATGAGAAAATAGGGTTGTGTATCCAAATGCCAATTCCAACACCTTCCTTTCCTATTGCGCCATCAAAATCCATGCTCCACAAACCAGCTTCATCCTCTTCCAAATGCTGAAATTATGTTTGCTCTTTTACTTTTCCTTGTTGTCCATCAATATTTTTTTGTTGTTGGAAGGCTAATTGCTCAGCGGTACTATCAAGTCTTTGTCTTTCTTGCTTTAAGACCTCTCTGAAATTTTCAGTGATCTCTAGAATGTCTTCTACTTCAACTAATTGGTTATTTACATCATTAAAGCTATCAGAATATAAAACAAATGATTCTAAATTAGTATGTACATAGTTGATTGGATGATTTACTGGTTTCTCCTTGCTAGTGATCATGTACTTCATCTTTTGCTCCCAGTATAATTTCCTCATCTGACCGAACATGGGAATAGTAGCATAGGAGAAATCAAGTTGTAATGTCCCTTTAAGTTTTACTCCCCAAGATCTAGAAAGAAGCATGCCAAATCTAGGAGGAATATCCACCACAACCACATCCATCAAAACATTTTTTGTTTGAACTTGATCCAAACTAGCCACCAAACCTTTAACAAGACCAATGCATCTTACTCTACCAGAATCGAAGGAGTAAAGGTCATGATACTTTCTAGTGATATCCAAATCCAATTTCTCCATGATTGCCTTAGGCATGAGATTATGAGAGGCTCCGGAATCAAACATAGCGTTGTTTAATACATAGTAATGCACCCTAAGGCTGATGTAAAAAGGAGCTACATCACTATCCTAGGACTGACCTTCCAATGCTAGACCAAAGATCAACTCAGGTTGGTCATCCTCCACGTTTACCATATCAGATAATGCATCTAAATTCAAGATCTTAGACACTTGACCTTTATAGATGCTATTCTTCATCAACTTAGTCAAAGGTATAGATACTTTTAACTTAACAATTTCATTTTCTAAGTTAAAAATTGAAATTTTCTCTACCTCTTTGGCTGAAGAATCCTTCTTTTCAGTTTTCTCCTTTGATACCCTTGGCTGATTTGATCTTTCATTTGCTAATGATGTTTTGCTGGTGGTAGAATCAGTTGTCTCTTTTCCCTTTTTCTGCACAATGGGAGGATCATTCTTTGGTGGTGTCACCTCCTTCCTTTTCTAAATTGGATTTATGGGTACATCTCTACTCCTGAGTGGATATTGTCGTTGTTGGGCTATCAAAGCATTCATGTATCCCCTCTGATATTAATCAGACTCTTCTTCAAGAACTATTTCATTTGCCAAGATGAAATCTTCATCCCTTTGTACAGCTGGGCTTTCTGAATACTCCTCATCTTCGGTGATAAAAATTGGCATATCATCAGGTGTAAAGAAATGATTCTCCTCTCCAATTATGTTCTCCTCGTCATCTAATTCTGGACCATGTACAAAATCTTGCTGTAAGGGTATCTTCACCTGCTGCTGTGCTGCTTGGTCCTGTGCTCGTTGCTCTCGTTGCTTGATTCTGAATTATGGTTGTTGCTGACCGCGGAAGTTTGGATTTCCGACTTGTGCTTCAAGCTTATCAATTGTTAATCTGTCAAACATCTTCTCAATCTTACGGAGCACTTGATTTGAAGTGGAAACCTTTTCCTTTATCGTTACCTTCTTTTCAGCCTTTGTTCTAGCTCTCTTGGCAAGCAGATTTGCTTCAACGCTGACTGCAATTTTCTGCATGTCTTCCAAAGTGGCCGGATCTCTTTCTTTTAATTGATAGGCCATATCAGGATTGAAACCATCAAAAAAATTAATTAAAGCCAGCGCCATAGGTGGCTTTATATCAACAAGAATTGCATTGTAAACAGAAATGAATATAATACAATAATCTTGAACAGTCTCACCAACATTCCTCTTAATGTTCTCATATTCAGAAAGGATCTGAAGAGGGTTTTTCTTTACTTTCCAGCGATCCAAGAATTGTCTCTGAAGATTAGCCAATGTAGTGATACTTGCAGTTGGCAAAGCTCTGAACCACTTTCTCACTTCACCTCCAAAAGTTTGCACAAACAGTCTCATAGTCACATTTTTAGCATCAATCTCATGAAGGTTAAAGAAATCTACCATCCTATCCACATGCTGCTGAGTTGTGATACTTTGTGGAGTGCCATCAAATAATGGAATTTTTCTTTGATAATCGGTGGGCATGGCATCCAAATTTTGGGGCAGAACGAGAGGTGCATATCTAGCAGCCATTGCTCGAGGTGGATTTACAACTGGTCTTGGGGATGTAGGAGGGGTTGGAGCAGCTGATGTATGAGGTGTGGATGGATGTGAAGAAATTTTTGATGTTTTAGGGGTAGAAGGAGTGGATGGAGGTGACAACACTGCAAATTTCTGATCAGAGATGTAAAACTGCACGGGAACGGTGGGAATGAAAGGAGGTTCAATAGGAATTTCTGAACTAGATGCAATAGCGAATGACCCAAGAGTTGTTGATGCAGACTCTAAGAATTCAAGAATGTTTGTAGCCACAATGGAAGTTTGAAGTTTCAAGATATAATCGTTAATTGATTTATTGGCCTTTTCAGTTTCAAGATCTTTGACAAACTCTGGATTTAGGACAGTAGAACCAACAACACTTTCAGATTTAGTCTCAAACAACGACAGATCAAAATGTTCGTCAAACTCAAGATCTTCAAGATATTCAAAAACAATCGGGCATGAATGAGATCTAAACATAGGAATCACAGAACTTTCTCGGCGAAGAATTCTCATAATAAGATTGGGATTTTCATACACAAGAGGTGGATCAGGATCAGGATTTGCTCTGGTGTATCTTCTGGAAGCCAGTGTGTTGAATTATTCCCAAGAAATCAAATGGACATTATCAACTTGTTTAGCCTATCGAATTCTAAACTCATTATCCAAAATTCTAGAATTATTTGATGTACTGGGGCAATTTGCAAGTCAGATGTTTCATTTATAAGACTAGACCAGAGATTGACTGAAGCAACTTTTATCTACTTATGCACTCACAAAGCAATGTGTAGTTCGAAGGCTACATGGCATAACTTCAGGCTCCATCTATAATTTATAAAACAAAGAACATTAACAAACAAACAATCTCATCCCTAGTATGGTCGCCACTATGTTAGAGCCTAAATCTACCTCAGGCTGAGAAAGGTAGGATCTAGGATAACATCAAACCACGCTTAACCTGGTAGCTAGCCTTACCAGGTCAGGAGAGGGTTCTCTCCTTGTCAATCTCAGCAAAAATATGATCAATGAGGCTTGAGATGACTGATGTGAATACTAATCTTAGGCTAGGTATGTGTTCAGAAGAGTTTGATTGAATTTGATGATGTTTTGCTGCCTCAAATGTGAAAGACAGATTTGGATCCGGGGAATGAGGCTCAATTTTGCAGAGATATCTATGGGGCGAGGTAGGAAAATGGTTTAGTACTTCAAATTGAGTGATATGGAGAGCTTTTAGACTGGTGAGGAGTTGAAGAGGGTATGAAAGTCTCAGGGATCCTCTTCAAACAACTGAAAACAGAAATAACTAAACAAAACCCTAGGTAGAGCACTGCAAATCAATGAATTCTACCTTTATCCTTGTTTCATTTAGTTAAGATGAACAGAAAAAGATAATGGCATACATAAAACACATCTAAACTTGCAATTACAGAAGGAAACACAATACCAAATCAAGTTGCCACAAGAATCCCATAAAGTTCTGCAAACCCTAGTCTATTTTTTTGCCAAACTATTGAAATGAGTATACAATAAAGCTCCACACTTTCCCAAAAGTCCAACCTTTGCCAATGACTGAAAAACTAGTAGATATAGGCAATAAATAACTCATCCTAGCCTTTATGGGTTGAGCTCATAAGTTTAGGAGCTGTTCCAACAAAGTCTAAACTGAGAACTAAAAAGTAGGCAGTGGAACAACTTGCCTCTAAAAACTAGGGAACTGATTCATTCAGTTGCAAACTACCTTTTCATGTATGAATCTACCTCAATGAGTGAAAATTTAGCATAATTACATCCAAATCCATCAATTCACATTAAATTACATCATGAGTTTGACTTTTAGAAAGAGAAAAGTCAAATTGTGAGGAAACTAGGCGAAAAATGGAGTTTTTTGGCCAAAATGAGCAAATTTCATCCTATGCGCTGCGCTGATTTCTGTATGCGTAGTGCCTATTTCTAGCTGATTTAGAGGCCTTCCCGTGCACCAAATTTGCTCCAAGTGGGATTATTGGAAATTTCTATTTTTCTACTTTCCAGAACAAGTGGAATTTCTGAATTTGGCCTCCATTTGTGTAGAAATTTTGAATAATAAACACATATTCAATGGATATTATCCTGATCATGTACTATTGCAGAATACATACACAATACATAAGCTCCTCTACGTTGATCATCAATATAGCAACGTCAATAACAATAAAACATCAAGAGCATGCACACATTAACACAATATGTAACCCGGGGAAAGCTTACAGCTAAAAACCCCACACTATCTGTATATTAATGATTGAGAACATGTAACATTAAAATAGTCAATACTTCTCACAAGTATCCAGCACTATCTCCACCTGTTACACACAATACATCTCAGATCTGATCTCCAAATCTATTCCACTACTTGCTTGCCTCCACTGCTCAATACCTGCTCAAGAATGGATGAGAATGGTTGAACCAAACTCGTATTTACCTCGAAAGAATCACTCACACTAGGAATCACGTGAGCAAAGGCTATAATCACTTGGTATTGGCCAATTCTCATTGGCATAACTCAATCTCATTGATTGTGCAAATCCTCATGCACAACTATAGTCA
>APFE031510806.1:11662-25865 GCA_000404065.3 Pinus taeda
TTGAGGAGTATAAACCGTGGTCTTATGTCTCTCGATCCCTGCATCCTTGCAATAGCTGTCAAACTCCTTGGAGGAAAACTCACCACCATTGTCATTTCTTAAACATTTTATAGTTCTACCAGTGTTGTTTTCTACCAATGCTCTAAACTGCTTGAAAACTGTAAAAACATCAGACTTCTTTTTCAACATGTAGACCCAAACTTTCCGAGAAAAGTCATCATTGAATGATACAAAATAAGACGAACCACCATATGAAGCTGTAGGAGCTGGACCCCACACATCTGAATGGATATAATCAAGTATACCTTTACTAGTATGTTTGCCTGTTTTAAACTTTTGTTTACTTTGTTTACCAAACAGACAATGTTTATAGAAATCCAATTTTCCAGATCTTAGATTAGGAAGTAACTTTCGGTCAGCCAAAATTTTCAATCCTCTTTCACTCATATGCCCCAATCTTTGATGCCATAAGTGAATGGAACTACTGTCATGTTCAGACACAGACACATGATCTGACCCAGTTCTACCTTCTAACTAAAATAGATTTCCTACTTTCTTAGCCTTCATCACTAGTAAGATACCTTTATAGATTTTCATAACTCCACCTTGAATTACTGTTTTATATCCATTTGAATCAAGTGCTCCTAATGAAATCAAGTTTTTCCTTAAATCCGGTATATGCCTCACATTAGTTAATATTTTGGTTGTGCCATCAAACATTTGTAGTTGTATGCTTCCAATCCCAACAATATTACATGTTACATCATTACCCATGTACACAACATCATCATCAATTGATCTATATGTTTTAAACCAATCTTTATAAATACACATGTGGTTAGATGCCCTGGAATCTAACAACCAATGTTGATCATGATTTGAAGTATTAACAGACAATACCTCATCACTTATACCTGAACCTGATACTGAACTTGTATCCGTGGTGTTGGCTTCCTTATTTTCTGTCGAAGAGCCTTCTTTAGCAGCCTGCTTTCGCTTCCAGCAATCCTTTTTCAGATGTCCAGCCTTGCCACAATGCCAGCACTTCATCTTTGGCTTCTTTCCTTTGGATTTTGAACGAGAGTCGCTATGCTTTCCCCCGGAGTGTCTCTCTCGTGAGCGACCTCTGGCCATCATTACCTCTGATGTCGAGGTGTCTTCATTCGACCTCTTCCTCGTCTCCTCAGCCAACAAGGCTCCAACAACATCGTCAAACTCAATATCAAAACAGGGACTTTGTGTTTTGGCCATCTTGTATCAGCAAACACAATAATCTCCAAAACTAACCAGCAATAAAACAATTGCCTATGCCTTTGTTTTTACACAACAAAAAACTGCCTATGTTTCTGTACTTTTGCCTTTAAAACAAAAAACTACCCTTTGCACCTATATTACTTTTCCAAAAAAAAAAACTTTCATTTTTCTTGTGCAGATTCCGCCCCACAAAAAATACATACACTTGCCTTTTATTCTAATTTGCTTTTAGTTAACTGTTTGATCAACCAACAAATATATAAAACAACCAGCAAATATATATAGTTCCATCCTTATGAATCCAAACAGAAGGATCTAGACCATTTTCGTAGGCAACAAGTAAAAAAATTGCATCAACAAACCAATCTTTAATTTACAGTTTTGTCATTGACTGTTTCGCACAGAATTGCAAGGACCGCCCACTAAAGTACTCAGAGTTCGAATTCACACCCAGCGATCCGTATGACAACCTGTTTTATAGCAGAAAGAACCTAACTGCTCTCACATCAAATTTAGGATGCATTAATTTGCTCCCAACAACTTGGAGATAATCCAGCAACAGATTTTCTATTGTTGTCACACACTGGGATTTTGTCTATTTTGACTAAAACAGAAAAATCTCAACATGTCTTTCACCTGCAAACATACACAAATTGTCAGATTTAAAACCATGTGTCCCTTTGTCTTTACTTGAAGTTTCAGTCTTCAAGTCTTCATCTTCACTATTTCCCAGCAATTCTTCTTGTTCCATTCCAACTTCCTCTTGACTCATCTTCTTGCCATTTACATTGGCATCCTCTTTCTTATGTCCTCTACAGTGGCTTTTTCCTAAACCTCTTCTGTGACTATTTGTAGTCAGCTCCTTTGCAACAAGCCTCTGCAATAGCTAGTCCTCCTGGTTGCAATCTTACCTCACTAAGTTCTCCTCACTTAGTCTTTTAGTAAGCACGGGTCCTCCGTCTGGAACCTCTTCCTGAGCAACACCTTTGCTCCTTCTAGGCTTCTGCAATCTCCCACTCTCTCCTGAGAACACTTCAATTGTTCTCTTTATACAATTCCTTATTGGATTCTTTAGGTTCACTGCCACTCCTCTGCAACCATAAACTTCAATTGATAAATTTCAAAAAATCATCTTACCTCTAAGATCTCGTCTTCTCTGCAATCCTCTCCACTGCAATTGTGTATGCTACAAAAAATTCTGATCTTCTTTTCAGTTATTCACCACACTTCAGTTCTAAAAAAAAATCAAACATATTCAGCTGAGCATTCTAGCTCTGATACCACTCTGATGCAGGGTCTGGCCTGCATATCCAGGATCTTTCTACACTTGTGCATATAAAGCATGCACTTCACATAATTGCCAATAGCAAAAGTTTAAAATCTTCAATAAATCATTCACTGTCCAATTTTATTTTTCTCAAGCCCAAATTATAAAGATAATGCATATAGCTCTACCCCGAAATCTAAACACAGTCTTATATATATCAATGGAAACCATTCAACGGGTTGAATTACCTCCAAACTCCCACGATGAGCCTCCTCTTACTCTCAGAACACTAGCACGAGTTTGCAATCATTTGGGCGTAATAATATACAGGGATAATTTATATAGACCGGTGCACTGTCCCAGCTTTCCGTCCATCACACGAAGGGTTGCAAAATCAAACCCACGGTGCTCCTCGTTCTTCCAATCACAATCCGGAATTTGAACAGGATCTAAGTACACCATTCAATTACCATGCATGCAAGCGTATAACACTTTTCAACTGCTGGAGAAACGCTCCCATTCAACCGCTTGCAGTGCAGGAATAGATGCATGTGCCTAGCAAATATTGGCAGACCAATGCGACTATAGGACCATCAACCATGTAGTTTTATCCCGCTCGCAGCCTTTCATTCACCGGGAATATTCTAGCCAGATCATAAACCGAGAAATTACATGCGATTATATCTTTGGCTCACGCTTGACAATTGCCTGCAATTGGAAGCGCCCTCCGGTATGAGTCACAGTTTATATATGTATAAATATATACACATGCTCAACCCTCGAGCCCTCGAGCCGAACTAAGAATACGCAGCTCACACAGGTAATTAGCGCAGGTTCGTTCTCTGTACACGACAGCGCTAACCTCAATCCCACAGTTTACACACACACAGGTCTTCGTTCCAGAGAGGTATTTACGCCACTGCATTAAATCGATTCAAAGGTAATTAACTAAAATTACGCTGTTTATATAAACAATATCCAGCGACTATATGCAGGTTTATTATTAATACTTCATGCCTATACCCAGCCTCTAACTGCCGGAGAATACACATTCCCAACTTTTAAAACTCATACACAGCAATTATTATAGGCACATACAGTCCTGTGGATTTGCAGTACCAAACAATTTTATATATAGCCGCACAGAAATATAATACACAGTCTTTTATTGCAAGGCGTAGCCAAATCTTCCTCATACACAGAAGCGCATCCTCCGCCATCAAGGCGCTGTCTTCTTTTTATTTTAAGGAGCTGCTGTTCGATTCCCCGCCAATCGTTCCTCTGCTGTTTCAACTCACACAGATTTATATAGAACATATAAATTTCATTCAAAAACCATGTCAAAAAGTACAATCATCAGACTTTTCAGCGGAATTTTAATTATTCTTCTCAATATACATTCAGTGCATGAAATAACAGAGAGAGTTTTCATCAAACAACTCTGGCCTCGCCTCTCTGCCCAGCATGGCGGCCAGTTCCTTTTTTTATTCATGATAAATCACTTTATTTAGTACAAAAGCAGCCTTTTATATAGTAAATTAAGGCTGTATAAAAACATCTTTTTATATAGTAAATTAAGGCTTTTACGATTTGTCTATCTTGTGAAAGATAGCAAGTTTTATTCATCCCTCTTATCCTACTTTTTAAAGAAAAGATAGCATGTTTTATTTATTTTTTCCTATTTTAACTAGAAAAACATAGAGACTTTAGGCTTTTCTTTCGGAGTCGCATGCTCCTGCATCATAGAGAGACACAAAAAGATTCAAGAGAAGGTTTTGATATGGAGATCCTAGATCTTGTCTACTTGTAGGTTTTAATATGTACATACAAAAACATAATATGTAGAATAAAGATGGGAAATAATAATACATATGTTGCTCATAATTTAGTTTAACTTGATAGTATTCAAACAAATGTCTAAGTGATTTAACTTAGATAAATACTCTTTAGTGGAAGAGAATTTATTAGGATTGAAGGTCATGGTTTGAGTTTCAAGTTAACAAGATCTCATCACATCAGAATGACCAACTAATTTTTCAACTTTTCCTAGAATTTGTGAGGGTAATCAATTCCTTGAATGTGAAATCAAAACAAAGAGAAATGAACATTTTGATTTATTCATGTTCTTCATCAATCCTATCACCCCACTTAGCTTATCAGTATAAGTGGAGGGTTTTCTCTTTTCCCAAGGTAAACCAATACAATCCTTTACTTCTTAGTGCATCCTCCATGTGGGATTTCCATGATAGGTAGTTTGTATCGGTAAAAAAATGTTCACTTGGAATGGACATATTAAAAAATGTAGAAATATAGTTTCAAAATATGAGATTGTATGTTTAGATAAAATCTCCTGAAAAAGTGAGCCATTTAAAGAAAAACGAAACAGAAAACAAAATTTGAATGTGAAATTTATGCCATTTTGAATAAAGACATTAATGATATCAAGGATCTGTGTGGTAAGCAAAAGTTGGCCCATGTTGTGTCAATGTTGCCAAAAATTAAAGAATATTTTTTTTCCTCACTAGCTTTGCTTGTAATTTCACTTAAAAATAAGTTACTTTTTGAAACGAACCACTTTTATAAAATAAGTGAGAATTACTTTCACACTACAGCTACTTTTTAAATGAGAGTTACATGTAAGAAAATATAAAAGTTATTTTATTGTGATTCACTTTTATAACAAAAGTGAAATACACTTCACAATAATATTATGAAATAATTTAAGTTTGCATGCGCCTTTTCAAAAAGTAACTTAAAAAAAAAGAACTCAAAACTTCTTGTTAAAAAAATAACTTTTAACCAAGTGAGTTAGTGAAAAACACATAAAAATAGTAAGAAAGGAGGATGGGTTGGTTGTAGTAGTAGTAGCAGCAACAAAAATTTCACCTCAAAGTATGTGCTTACCAAAAAAATGTGCTCATCCAAAAACAAACAACATTTTATGTTTTTGCCCAAAACTCAACAATAATGTGGTTAGGTCTTAGTTAGGTTTTCTAGAAAATGCATGGTTTCTCTCTGTTTTTAATTTGCCAAGATAACATAGAGCATAAAACAAAAAACATAAAGAATTAAGAAAACTCTTTTTGCTATGTTTATGATTTGTTAAGATTGCATAGAGCATACGTTGAGTGAAAAGAGTAGAAAATGAGGAATATAAACCAAAAACTAAACAATGAAATATATAATAATAAAAAAGAAACAAAAATGAAAAAATGAAAAAAAAAATCTGCATTCAGACTATATACCCCTAGATCAAACAAGAAAATCCATATATTGGGAAAACAAACACCTTTTTGGATGAAATGAAAGGTATTATTAACCTAAAGTAGTGCTCCAAATGCAATGGAATAGTATGTCCAAGACAAAAATGTACAAAAATAGTAGATCTTGGAGATAGGACAAAACAAGATCAAGATTGTGATCAACAATGGGAGCGACACTTCAAATGGGCTTTAATAACATGTTTAGGAAAACTGTTTGTTCCATATAGGATGAAAACCTTCAATAACCACTCACACAACCAAATGAAATATAATAATTCCAATATTTTTACATGGTTAAAACCTTTAAGAGGGAAACATTCCATGACCCTAGCCAATGTAGCTACTTGAGGAAATCTTATTAATGTAAAAGAAAAAAAAATTACATAGTGGAGTTTTCATAATCAATTATCAGCCATAACCCTCTATACTCTTTAAATAGAGATCACAAAACAAATGGGTGTTAAGCCATGGATCAATAGTTATTAGTATCAATGAGAATATGATCCATCAGATCACTTTATGTCTGGAACATATTGTGGCCATTAGATTAAAATGCAACTAATGCATACTAAAGAAACACACCAAGAAACACATCTTTACGTAATGGACACATTAGACCAAATTGAATTTAACTAACTCCTAGTGTCTAATTATCTTAATAATTTCACCCCTTTCCTTAAACCTTTAAATCATTGTAATGAATAAGCATTAAATGAAAATTCCAATAACATTTCAAGTGGATACATGATTAAATTATGTCATTTGGCATTCAAGGAGCATTTCCTTCACAATAGCTTCACACCCCTATGGTTTAATGTTAAGCAAGATAATTAATTGTGAAACGACTTGGGTTCTTTTGCAGGTGAGATAACAATTTTAGAACATTATCGTGGAATAACACACAATAGGTGTGTTTACAGTTTTTTCAATTTTGTATCACCAAATGCCTCTCTTTCCATTCCTAACAAATAAATCAATTGATATAGGAATTTACTCAAATCAATCACATCCCAAGGATGTTGTAACATTTGAAACAACTTGCTAAGTGAGTAGAAAACATTTAAGTAACTTGAATGAGTGGTGGCACATATTTAAAATTTCCCTTGAGTGCTTGGAAGAATAGTTTAATGGATAAGATGTTTTGGTTGACATGAGACAAAAATATGTATTCCTTCGAGGTCCATGATGGTTGGAAGATATAATAATAGAAATATAAAAATATTTTTGCAAAGAAGACACATACCTTTTCAACAATCATTATTAAATAAAGCCGAATTTAGAAAGATAAAGGTTCCTTACATTATTTTATCATTTGTTTTCATGTGATGATTTATGTCTTTTTCCATTTTTTCCTTCCTACTTTCCTATGCTATATGCACATAATATATTTCTTTCCTTTCTTTCTTGTTTCACTTTGCAATGATAAAACGAGGAAAAATGCATCTCACCATCTTTTAATTTCACAAGTGTTTAGAAATGACATAAAGGATATTGAAAGTAGGTGCTTTCTCATACTTCTCTATCATTTTATGAAATTGTTCCTTTTATTTTCCTCCTTGTAATCTATTTTGGGATTAGCCATTGACTTAGTATGTATATATCTCTTCATTGTATCCCTAATTATGTTTGAGAATTATACTTATTCTTACCTTTAATCTCCTCTAAACTTTTTAGAGGGGACATTATGCATGTTAAATGTACATTTAACATTTTTGTGGTTTCCTACGTCAAGATTTTCAGATATATAATGTATGCATGCATTTATTGTATGTGTGCTAATTCTTCATAACAAGGTTTTCATTTTTCTGGGAGAACTGTACTTAATTTTAATTTAATGCTTAGAATATGGAAAATAAGCTTTATGTATATTAAATGTAAATTTGAGATCTTGGTAGTCTCTTGAGTTATAATATTTATTTATATAATGTGTGTTTCAGGGAAAATTAAAGTTCAGAAACTTTGACAAATTTTAATAGTTTATAATGTGC
Source organism: Pinus taeda (assembly GCA_000404065.3). Taxonomy (NCBI): domain Eukaryota; kingdom Viridiplantae; phylum Streptophyta; class Pinopsida; order Pinales; family Pinaceae; genus Pinus; species Pinus taeda. The sequence continues at coordinate 19,435 of APFE031510806.1, forward strand.
AAATTATAAAATGATTAGCAATATTTTTCTAAAAACTTCAAATTTTTCTAATGATTTTATATATGCCGCTATAACATTTTGCAAAATTTTAAGGTAAATTAATTTAATTTTTTCACGGGGAAAATCGTAATTTTGTTCATAATGAGAAAAATTACATGTTGTAGATGCTAATGGGCATATGCAATAATAGCAGGTCCTGGTTTCTCAGAATCCATTAAAGACTAATCTATTCTTTCCTACCATTTTCCTTTTCCACCTTTTGCCAACCACTAGTGTTGGGAGTGGATGTTATAACAGACATTTGATTCTCATTGGTATTAGTTGGATATTCTTTGTCAAAATTAGATCCCTCTGATCCATTAATTCTTTTGTTGACACTTACCTCCTTCCTGATGTGTGTTTCTCATGTTGTTGTGAAGAGATTTTTGGGCCTCTGTGTTAATGTAGAGCTATGCTCTATCTTGTCCTTCTGTGGGATGTTCTATACTATCTGTACATTATTGTCTACAGTGTTTTCTGTTGTCTCTTCTTCTTCTGCTGCTTCTTCTCAGGGCTTAGTTCGTTGCCAACCTTTTGGATTTTTGGATTCCTTATTATTTCTTTTGGGGTATTTTTTGGCTTGTGGGCATGCACTATGAAGGTGACCTATTTGTTGACAACTACGGAAACAGAATGTCATATTTTCATAATCTAGTGGTTGAGTCCATTGCATATTGTTATGGACCAGTATTATGAAATCAGGTAAACCTTGACTCAGATCTACTTCGATGCATATTCTGGCAAAGGTAAATATGCCTCTTTAAACTCTGTCCACATCAATCTTGAGAAATTTTCCCAGCGATTTCCCTATTCCTTATAATACTTTGTGATGTCAGAAGTGTAGTGGAAGATTTTCTATCTTGACCCATTCAGGAATTTTAGAAACTACCATAGTGGTGGCATCAAAACCTGGGAACCAAGGGATCATGAAAAGTCCTGTATTTCCTTAGAACCATGGTCCCTCATTAAGGGCATATTCCTTATCCTTGACTGTTTTGAATTTGACTAAAATACCCCTTGGAACATAAATGAATATCACAAGTTATTGTCCATGTAGAGAAAATCCATTGGTGTAAAGTGTCTGATTTAGGCCAAAAACCATTAAATCTACATATGAATTCTTTAGTATGAAAGTATGCATAAACTTCATTTACCTTAAGCAGAGAGACTATCAAGGCTAGTATATGGGATTTTTGCTCCACAATATAAGGTTCAGGTAGTTTTGGAGGTGGTGTTGTTTTAGTTTGTGTTTCATCCTTCCCTTTGACCTCATCTTTAAAAGAGCCTATGCCCTCTGAGCTGGTTCCGAAGCATCCACCACGCGGTCATAGATTGAGGATGACGGTCGAGTTTGAAGCAATGCCATAGTCTTGTAGTGTGTGATTATCCTACATAATTTGTCTTGAATAAATCAAACTTTGCATACTTACTAATATGCCTAGATGATTTTGGATTTCACACTTTAATTCTTGTATCTACCTCCCTTCCAGATCCGCTTGCAGATAGTCCTTCCTTGTGGTGTTCTGATAAAATTTTTTATCAAATCTGACGCTATGGTGAGTGGATCTATCATTTATAGAGGTTGATCTGCTATAAGGTACTCAGGATCTAATAGATTTGGTCAAAATGGATCCTAATCCATTGCTTGAGTCATCCGATCTAGGTCGGCAGAGCCTTCCATCCTGGGATCATGAATGCTCTTTGTCGCCTTATTTTTTTCTGTCTGTAAGGCAAGTAGTGGAGGTTTCTCATTTCTCGATCCATAAAGGTCCTCCTCAAATGCAGTCCCAACAATTTTTGCTATTGCTCTATACTTCTGCTTGTTTTTGGCTTGGTGGGGGCATGGATACAAAATCCTATCACCAGATTGATATCAACTTTCCTTAATTCCAATTGCGTAGTCTTATGGGTTAGGGATGAGATTCACTAAACCCCTGGGTAAACCATTGGATACTATGACATTGGCGACAAGTTTCTCCTCTATAGATCTCTTTCTTTCTTCAGCTACTTCGTGCCAGATGATAAATACAATGAGGTCGGAGTTGATAGGGCTCAATCCAGAGTAAGGGCCAAGACATAAGCGAAACTCCTAATCTGGCTGGAGCGAGGGCATATCTACTTTTTGTAGGAGTGGATCCATTGGGTCTTTGTTAGATCTATAAAGGAGCGTGTGTTTCGAAGGGGAAGAGATCTTTCCAGATCCAAATAGATACTATGCAAGAGCTAGGATTTCACTCTCTGGTTCGTGAGAAGAAATCTTTGTTAATAGTCTGGCTAAGATCATAGTGATAATGATAGATTTACTGTGTATGATTGGATACTGAGTTGTGTGGATCGATGTCTCCCATCAGGCCGAACTGGGAAATCTCATGGAAGACTCCTGTAGAAAACCTCTTTTTAGCCATCGAGACCGCTCCCACACAAAAACCAATAGTTCAATAAGACCCAAATATTGTTTCACCTTCGGTAAAATAAATTTAATATTATATTATCTGGGGTAATTACTTTTAGAAAATCTTGACACCTAATCATCAGGATTGGGTGAATAAGTGTAATTGATGTAAATAAATAATGGAAAATATGAAGAGTCATCGGGAGATGAAATGAACAGTCTCTCCCACATGTATATAATAAAGACCAACTTGAATGAATATAACAAATTGATTTGAGGAGTTACTGCCTGGTATGACATGGTATCAAAGCCAGTGCCATTTTTTGGCTTCCTTCTGCTTTGTAACTCCCTATTCTGCCTATGGTATTATGAATTCGATGCAAACTGGCTAGCCTGGCAGCTCTGACGCTTCCACTAGCCTGAACACATCATTATTCCCCTATGCCTCACCTATTATTCTTTCACATTACGCTCTTTGACATAGTCTAATAGCGCTGCTCTTTGGCATTGCGCGCATTACATTTTGAAGATTTTCTCTATGATCTTACCATCACCTGGAGGAGCCTCTGAGAAGGTCGTGGTATTCATTGTACTGTATTGAAATGCTATCGGACATGGTGTATGATGCACAGCGGAATGGTATTCTGTGCAATTTATTATAATATTGAAGAATAGATTCATGTGTTGTGGTCTAGTTGCTTGCTGGCTGTGCTATCGCTACTATGATAAGGTGTTGTATATTGTAACTGTACTACGCGTTTTCCATACCTATCCGCTCTTGCTCCTACTCTCAATTTTTTACTATGATAACACTGCCATTGTACTCTCCCATGGTTAATACTCTCCCAATCGTTGTGTGCACTATGCTCTTCTATCCATAGTGGTCTCCATCCCATGCATTTAATCCTTCGAGTTGTCTTCACTTCGTTTTGCCTTTCATGCGTATCTATTAAATTGATGATTTGGGTATAGAAACCTTAAATCTCATTTCAATTTCATGATGCTCTGTTCTGGCATGCATTCTCTATTTCTCTACTCTCTATCCCTTAGCATCAATATTATTTGAGTGGTGGAACGGTACTAGTGAGCTCGATGTAAATAATTCTTTGTGCTCTCTGTGGTATGCTCCCTGCTTGAATGTGTGCTATCTATGTTAAAATAATCATCAGCCTTAAGATGTTGCTAAAACATTCGCTCACGTTGATAATATGTGAGTGATTTATTTCTTGATCTGAAGTAGTGGTAAGGCACACCAAGAAAGATTTGAAGGGGTTCAAATTGAACATACCCATAGGTTGGGATGTAGTGAGAGATACGCTGTCAAAGATCAGATTCCATGAGAATGGTGATGAACTTGAGACCTCTCCAATTCAACACAAGAGCTGACGCCATTGGTCATGTTTCCCAGGTGTGTTGAGAGCAGGATCTGTATACAGTATATGCTTCCTGTGCATTAAACATTTTTGGAGACTGCATTAAACATTTTTTTTTAAGACTGTGTATGCATGCTCCGAATGCTTTTTATTTGGTGCATTGGATTTTTAAATATGAATGCATTAGCTCCAAAATATGTATGGTATCCACGATGCATGTGTTGAGAAAAGACGTCATTAAAAATCGGTTGAAAAATTTAATTTTATATGTTGAGCCATATATGATCGATATATAATGGCCATATAATATATGAAATGCACGTCAACTTTAGAAAAAGATAAAAAAATCTATTAGCAGAATTACTTTTTCTCTCAATAGAAGTATGTTTTTATCAGCGGAAGTTTTTTTTTTCTAGCAAAAGTATTTTTACAGCACTAAGATTTTACATTGCATTCAATCATATCTTCTTTTGAAGAGGTTGTGTGCCTTGCTCATAAAGAAAATAATCTTGCCCAAGATTCTTCTAGAGGAAGAGATGGTCAAAGAGGAAGAGGAAGATATTTCAGAGGTAGGGGGGGCAGACAATCTCAAGGAGAAAAGTTAGATTTGTACTGCATATGCTACAAAAGAAATGGATCACATGATGCCTCCACATGCAAGTTACCTTGGGACAAAATTGAGCAACAAAGAAACCAACCCAAAGGTAAAACTAATGACATAGAAAAAGGTAAAGCGCTTGAATCCACTCATTATGTTGTGGCACAATGTAATATTGGAGTAAATGAAGACTTATTTAATGCTTCACTTGCATCTTGGAAAAATGATTGGTTGCTTGATTCAAAAGCAACTTGACACATGGCTCATAGAAAAGATTTTTTTGAAGAATTTACTGACAATGTTGATGGAGCAGTATATTTTGTAGACCAATCAAAAATCAAGCCATAAGGGCTTGGCACAATCAAGCTTAAACTGCCTGGTCTTATAGACTTTCTTCTGCATCATGTTCTATATCTCCCACAACTGAAGAGAAACTTGTTGTCCTTGGTCCACATCTATGAGCAAGGTCACTCCATTAATATGTTTGATGGCAAGCTTGAGGTGAGAAAAGCATCTAACCACTCACTTGTTATGAGGGGGATAGAAGAAGAAAGGATTCTCAAGCTGCAGGGTACCTCTGCTCGTGCTCAAAATTTCTCATACAACTCTCATTATGAAGAAGGTACACTTCCATCAAGTTTATTATGGCATGCTAGATTTGGACATTTGAACTATGACAGCCTCCGCTTGTTGAATAAAAATGGTGTTATTGGTTTGCCTACAATTCCTAGGAAGCTTAAGCAATGTGATGCTTGCATTCTAGGAAAGCATAGCAAACAGTCTTTTCATGATTCACACTCAAAAGTACATAGAAAACTTGAACTCATTCATTTAGATTTATGTGGTCCAATGCTTGTTCCTTCTACAAATGGAAATAAATATATGATGACATTTATTGATAAGTACACCAAAATGTGTTGGGTTTATTTATTGAAGAAAACATTTGATGATTTTCAAACATTCAAGAACTTCCATACATGGATTGAAAATGATGAGAAATCTCATATTGGCTCTATTCGCACTGATAATGGAAAGGAATATACTTCAAACGAATTTCAAAACTATCTTCGCCAACATGGGATTAAACATCAAACAATTGTGCCTTGTAATCCCCAATAGAACAGTGTAGCTAAAAGAATGAATAGGACAATCTTAAATATGATGCACTCCATGATGTTTTTCAAAAATGTAAAATTGATGTTTTGGGATGATGCAGTTCTATGTGCTATATACATAAAAATTAGATGTCCATCTAATGTTATCAGAAACAAGACTCCTTATGAAATGTGGTATGGGCACATTCCTTCGGTAAAGCATCCCAGGGTCTTTGGTTCCACCTATTATTCCTTGATACCAAAGGTACATAGACACAAACTTGGTGCAAGAACTCGTAAGTGTATCTTCCTGGGGTATTCAAAAACCTCCAAAGCATACCATCTCTATGATGAAGTCAATAAAAAGTTTGTTGTATCTAGAGATGTAATCTTTCTTGAATCATCTAAAACTGAAAATGTTGTTGAGAAACAACTTGATCGCTTGGATAGATTCGCAAATGAAAATCATTTCAAGAATTTGATAATCAGATTCCACATCTTGAAGGGGGGATTCCTACACTAGATCAGCCTGTGGAATCTTCTTCTGAAGAACTCTCTCACCCACATGAAACTCCAACAACAGATGATACTTTAAGTGATGTGATTGATAGAATTGGGAGACTCAATCTTGATTCAGTCCCAACTCAATCAACGGAGCAGCTTGGACCATCTCAGAAAGGTCCCCCAAAGTGGCTGACAAAAACACTTGAAAGTGTTCATCCTGATGAAGTTGGAAAGACAGGAACTATAAATTCAAACCGGCAAAATGGAGGTGATGTAGATGACTCTAATTCACCTGTTGATATGGATGTTTCTTATGATTGTGAATTGAACTTGTCTATAGACTTTGAACCAACTTCCTTCAAAGAAGTTGCTTCTCATGATGAATGGAAAGAAGCGATGCAAAAGGAGTATGATGCCCTCATAAAGAACGA
>APFE031510812.1:0-10234 GCA_000404065.3 Pinus taeda
CCACAAGTAACTTTTTAAAGATGAAACTTGCGCCTTTTGACCTTTACAGGGGTACGCACCCTAGCTTTAGTATACAGAGCGTATTACTACGCAGGTCTAATGTATTTGGAGTGCGTACACGCAGGCAAGGTAGAGAGAACCTGCGTACCCAGAGATAAACATGTTTTCAAGTGACTTTCTCTCTCTTTGAAGTTTTGACATGGAGAGCAGAGGTATGGGGCTTGACAAAGAGGACAATGTGGCTATTGATGAGGCCACATACTGCAGATAGTCAGGGTGACAAAATTCAGTGTAACAACTATATTTTTACATGTAATGAAAGTTTATAAACTAAGTAGGGGTATGCCTTCCCTCAACTAGTTCATGAGAAAAATCAAAGTATCATGATATATGTATTGTAACTGATGCGGGTCTCCTTTTGTTTCGAAACCTTCTCTCCAAGTGGTAAAGCATCTCACTCGACATGTTATTTTCGACTTCATGCTTTAGGGGGTAATTGTTACAGGTCAATTTGGGCACATCAACCCCAACTTCTAGATCTGTATTATTAGGGTCCATCAGTCCCTAATTTAGTTGTTTTTATTCCCTAATGAGGTCATCCTACATGATGCTTTCTTCCAAAGAGTTTCCATGTCATCATTCATCCAAAAAATGTCCTTAGAGAGATCAGCGTACGTGGCCCTTTATCAGGCTGCATTGCAATGTAGGAATTCGATTGTCTGGGTGCACAACAGTGCAGCTACCCTTTGTTTGACCTGCGCTAAGTGAGATTCATTGAACTTTTGAAATGAATTCTTCTGGAAGTTTCCAGAAAGATTGAGCTCGCTTTTTGATGAGGAAGAGGATGAATGAACCTTAATCCATTATCCCTTCTTCCATAGAACCACTTCCCAAATTTGGAAAAGCATTCATGAAGGCCATTAATGGCTTAACCTCCTCCATTCAGCTATAAATTGACCATGCATTCAAAGGCTGGTCTAGGTTGGAATTTATTGAGCTAAGGAAATATTGTTTGAATGAGATTATTAAGAGTATTATTATGATGTCGAATTGTTGCTTCATGAGGAGAGAAGGGTTTAAAGCTGGAAGGATGACATTGAATCGACCATGAATATTCATGGGTCGTAATATTTCCTTGTATTAATAAAGAATTCGAAGATTTTTCCATTCATGTATTTATGAGATGTATATTGTATTCTTGATTCTATGATATGTTTAGTTAATAGATCATTATTGTATGCTTTGACGGGTTTCTGTCTCAGCTTGTGTGCAGGTACTTTCAAAGCGAGTTAAGTATGGAAACGAGTGGTGAAATTGATCAAAGCAGAGAGGGATCGAGCAAAAGTTACAGGTTATTTCCTTTTCTTCCTTCTCTTATCTGTTAATTATAGGAAAAGCAGTGAATTACTTTATCTGTTGTTTCTAGACTAGCTAGTAGGTCTAGAGGTTTAGGCATTTGTAGAAGCAGTAAACTTGCCCAAAACAAAATTGGGAACTACACTAGGGAATGAAAATATCCTTTATACTAGATTATTAATCTCTTAAAACACTTTCACATAATGTATGTTCTATTATTCTTTGAATTGAAGTTCAATTCACTGGAAATTGAGTCAATTTGGAGCATAGAATTGCTTTCAGTAATCATCGCCCTTCTGTGACTGACACAGTGCGATACAATGCACTTCCATCATAGATATAGTTCGATGCAATGCATTGTATCTAACTACTGCCTACGATGATCCCTTTAGGGTCAGTTTTCCCATCTAGGAACTGATTTTTTTTTTCAATTTTCATAAGGTTATATTGTTTGTTGAATGTAAATGATGTCGTATCTCTGAAAATAGTCTTTCATTTCCTTATTCCAGCCATACTTTGATTGGATTGATTAATGTTTCTTTAATCTTTTCTTTTTCATTATCAGTCTATAGTCAAAGTAAGTTTTTGATCGATTATTTTTGTGGATAGAAAAGTGTCGTAAAATCGTCATTTTCTTCGAATAATGAAGTGTCGTATAGTATTCCTTCATAGATAATTCATTGATTTACTTGTGCATTTGATTTGTATTTTCATTTAAAGTGTCGAAAATCTTCATTTCTTTAAAATAGAAAGTGTCGTAGAGTGTTCCTTTCCATTTAAAATAAATTTTCACAAATCTTCATTTTTTATGAAAAGAGTTCTGAATCATTTGTGCATTAGTTTTCCTTATTGCATCATTCACATTAAGAGAAACTGAAAGGAAAAAATGCATTGTGCATATTAAATTTTGTGAATGCTTGAAAGGAATGGTTTAGGGAATTGCATTAGTTTGTGCTCTTTGTTGTTTATTCAAAAAGTACTTGTATCCTCTATCCCTCATAGCTAGGATTTTCATTGCTGAAAATAAATGGAAAGAGTGCTTCTCATTCTAGATGCATTTTTAGGAATTTCGGAAAGCATCTCGTGGTGAACCCTCAAAGGCAAATTTTAAGCAAGATCAACCTAAAATTGATATCAATTAACCTAATAATGCATTGGAACTTAAAAAAAACATCTAGATATCTAGGCTAGAGACGTGTTCTGGCGTCTTGAAACCTAGTGGCTATCGCTTTCATTGAGGTTGGGTGATTCCTCCTCTCCGATTCGATAAGTACTAGTACAAACTTGTGCTCCCTGTACAATTGAGTATATAGTGGTAGACCCCAATAAGTTGAAATCATTTAGCCCTAGGAAGCCGAGTCTGCTGCCTTACCCATTGCAACACACCGAACACAACAGTCGGGAAGATTGGCTGTCATATGTAAAGTCCTTGGTAATTTTTCTTTCATTTATCACCAAGGTGTATATTGTAATTTTGCGATTTTTTTGGTAAACCCTCTTGTATAGAATCTCCAGAGTAGTCACTTTCATTCCTTTTCGACTCTTTAACTGTAAAAGGATCATCTGAGCACTTGTCCCTTCAGGCTAAATAAACATCGAAGTTGACTAGAGTCATCTTTTACTTTTTCTCGAGTCTTTAAAAATGAAAAAATAAAGTTATGTTCTAGTGTCATAAAAATTTATTGACTACGGATAACATCCTCCACACTCGTTTCGTAGTTGACCTTTGGTTGAAAGATATGGCGACAAATATTGAGTCCACCAATCAAGGAATTCCTTTTGATGGGAATCCTAGTGCTTTTCCTCCTTTCGAAAATATCGGTGCTCCTTATATGGCTACATTTTCCCTTCCGGGATTTACTATTGGCTTGCCAGTATGGTTTTTTTCAACCTCATTGGTTCAAAATGCCATGATTTCTCCACAATCGAGTACATCTCCAACTGGACAAAATCAACCTCCTGTTGATCCTAAATTTGACCCTTTTCCTTCTTCCTCGGCTGTCTCTTCCTCCCCTTCTTCCTCTTCGCCTGGTGAAAGTATTGGTACTACTAACCAGGTGGATAAGAAGAAGAAGAAAGGGAAGAAGAAGAAGAAGAAGTAAATTTAGCAGAGGGGAAACTAGGAAACCACAGCTCTGAATGCAACATCAGATGAGAAACCATCCTCAAGACTCACAAAATTTGATATCCATGCAAAATTTGTGTAGGAGACCATGTTCTTCGAAGTTGTCCTGATATTCCTCAGATCTTAGAAAAATGGTCTTCTCATTTACATCATCCTGTGTCATCAACTTCTAGAGATCATGTTGGTGACACACCATCAACTAGTGGCAGTGAAGATCATGGAAAGAAGGGAAAAGTCAAGTTTCCATGTAGGTTATGTGAAGGGAACCACCCATTCACATTTGTCCCTATCTGGATGAAGCCAAAAAGTGTTGGATAACCATCCTGCTTCACCGCAGTGACTTCCATCTGGTTATAGGAAACTTTCGCTAAATCCTTCACTAGTTGATGAATTGACCAACTCAAATCAATCATCGGTCAAACCCACTCTCTCTAAAAGTGAATCCTCTAAGTCTATACCTGGCCCAAATCAATAGGTCAAGGTAACAGTTGATGCGATTTCACCTTCAGTAAATCATACCTTTATCGAAGAGAGTAAAAATGATACCACTCAAGTTCTTTTTGTTTCTTCAGATTCTAATGAACTTGGGGTAGTCCTCTTGTTCCATCAAGAGAGGAGGAAAATCCTCTAGTTCTCGTAACTCAAGGGGTTAATTATCCTATTTCTAGGGGACCCCCTTTAAGTAGTCTGGTCACTTCCTTTGATTGGAATCGACTGGCAGGATTCTGCCTTGCTTCTTATGTGCCCTTCCAGATCATAGTACAAGTTTGTAATATGATTGTATCTGACACTATTATAGATGAAGGCGCATTTGTTAGTATCCTTTCCTCAACTACTTGGAAAGTTCTTGGTGAATGTGCACTTGTGACAATTACATATAATCTATTGGCTTTTAACAAAGGAACGAGTCAACCATTAGGGATCCTCCCTTAGTTACCCATTAATTTGGGAGGAAAACTTGTTTATATGAATGTGATGGTAGTCCCAGGACCATTAGATTACAATTTACTTCTTGGGCATGACTATGTTTATGACATGGGAGCTATTGTTTCAACACTCTTTTGAGTTATTTTTATCCCCACATGAAGGCATAATTTCCACCGTTGACCAGCTATCATTTATCGGTCCAAATATGACTCCTAGTAAACCATCTTCCCTAAGTGGTCCTTTTGTACCAATGGAATCATCCCTGCCACGGGTTAATTATGTGGCAACCTATTCCATCCCTACATCAACTAATGATCAATTAAGTGATGTTGTACATCTTGTACTAGGGGCATTAGAACCAGATCTCTCCTTGATGACCACTTATGAGTTGTGATTGACCATGAGGATAGTTATTTTATTGTGTCAACCTCGTTAAAAAATGAAACAGGTCCATGAGGATAGTTCTTTTACTGTGTCAACCTCGTTTAAAAATGAAATGGGTCCAAGAGGATAGTTCCTGGTCTTGTGTTAGCCTCGTTTAAAAAATGAAACAGGTCCATGAGCACAGTTGCTTGTCTTGTGTCAAGCTCGTTAAAAAATGAAACAAGCAATAAGAGAAGAGTTCATTGTCTTGTGTCATGCTCTTTTAAAAATGAAACAAGGTCCCCTGGAGTGAAGTTCCAAGTCGATTATTTGAGTAGATCTCGTACAATCCCAGTCGAGTCTTTCACTTGATCTCATAAAAGAACCTTCATTCCATCCACTTAATAGCCATGAGTAGTCTACTTAGGTGAATGTAATGAAGCTTGGGGGGCATGCACCTAGTGGTAAAGTTAAGTTTTCCTGTAGGTTATGTGAAGGGAATGAGCCGATTCACCTTTTTCTATCTGGATGAAGCCAAAATGGTGTTGGATAACCATAATGCTTCACCGTAGTGACTTCCATCTAGTTATAGGAGACTCTCCCTTTCATCATGTTGGGGGCATGTAAACCAATCTCAAGCATAGTTTTTCATTTCAATCTTGTGTAAAAATGAAACTGAATCCAAGCATAGTTTTTCATTTCGAACTTGTGTAAAAATGGAACTGAATCCAAGCATAGTTTTTTCATTTCAAGCTTGTGTAAACATGAAACTAAACCCAAGCACAGTTCCCTATGGTTCAAGCTTGTCTTAAAATGAACCCATTTCTAGTTTAACCCTTATGATTTCCATTCTATCAAACTTTTTTGTTAGATGAGTCTTGGTTGTTTTCATTCCATCGCCACCATCCCTTTGGCCGATCATACGCATTCACTTGGTTGTTATACCCCTTTTTGAGGAACAACTGCAATGAGTGGTCCTATTAGCTAACCTATTCACAGAAATCAACATGTTTAAGAACTTCCAACATCACCTGAACCTGTTGCTACCCTAGACACCACTCATTCCTCAAAGTGGAGTCCTCTTTAAGCTCTTTTTAGACTCTCTAAACATTAAAAGATTGCCGAGTGCTTGTCGTTTCTAGCTCATTAAAAGATTAGAATCGATATCTAATCAATATAGTTTTACCCCTTCTTCGGGCTGAGACATATTAACTACGAAAAAGGTACTCGTTCATCAAACATGATCAATATGTTCTCTCTTGTATTGCTTATGCATTTGTGGGCTTGATAGACAAATTTGCGAAAAAGAACTTGTGGAGTTTCCTTTTAGTCCCTTTTTCAAACTCTCTAAATGTGAAAAGGACCAAGTTATCTTTTTCGTTAAACTTGTTGAAAACATCAAATAACGACAAACTTGTCCATCTATACAAGACCGAGTTTCACCTTCGCTAGACTCGTTAAAACATCAAATAGCCATGGATTCACCTGAAGGGGGAAATTATACAACAATCATATGTTATCCTCCTCAAGCTTGATAAAAAATAAAGAGGTATTGGTCAGAAATGACTAGTGAAAATGGAAAAAAGACAAGAAAAAATTATGGTAGCAGGTCGCTCTTGAACATTACACTTTCACTTCATCACTGTGACTATGTGGGTTGGGTCGTTCAGCTTGATGGTCATCACACTGTTGGTCTATCAAACCATCCATCACTTTGTTTTGGGTCAATGCTACGAATTCACCTCAGTGTCGCTGATATGTTCAAGAGAAGTCATTCAGTTCAAAACTTCTTCCTTTACAATACAATAAACCTTCATTTTCATGTTTGGCTTTCTTTAACCTTGTGTCATCAGTCGATGTTTCATCTCCAAAATCATTACCTTGTTTCATGTCATTGATGTGGGATACATCAAGGCCCACCTTCAATGAGTCGCTTCTTGTCAACATCGGCACATCACCCAAGAAGTTGACTTAGAAACACCCCTTCAGTACCTTGAGGCTTGCATACATGAATGGCAGGTTTCTCACTTTTGGAAATAGGTTGACATCACTGGCCTTTGACCGAAAGAATTTATATGGTGTTCGACATCAAAACATTTATTCACACCTTGTGAAATGTACTGTAGTACCTTGAGGGTCATTATCATTATCAGTGATTCCTCTCATGTTTGTTAACGGCTTACATCATTGGCTGGTAATTAGACAATGTATCTCCATGTTTGACTTCAGATCATCTATTCACATGGTTAGACTTGTACTTGAGTGAAAGATTGGACGATATTGAAGACCCCGGATCTAGGTTCATCCATCTGGGCTACGAGATAGTTTTTAGGAGTACTATATCAAATGTACAATGGCCTTACATTCATGGGTCTATATTTGTAGATGACTATATTTGTACATGTAATGAAAGTTTATAAGCTGAGTATTGGTATACCTTCCCACAACTATTTCGTGAGAAAAATCAAAGTATCATGATATATGTATTGTAACTGATGCAAGTCTCCTTCCATTTCGAAACCTTCTCTCCAAGTGGTAAAGTATCTCACTCGACATATTATTTTCGACTTCATGGTTTAGGGGGCAACTGTTACAGGTCAATTTGGGCACATCAACCCCAGCTTCTAGATCTATACTATTAGGGTACATCAATCCCTAATTTAGTTGTTTTCATTCCCTAATGATGTCATCCTACATCATGCTTTCTTCCCAAGAGTTTCCATGTCATCATTCATCCAAAAAATGCCCCTAGAGAGATCAGCGCAGGTGGCCCTTTATCAGGTTGCATTGCAATGTAGGAATTCCATTGTCTGGGTGCACTGCCACGCAGTTTCCCTTTGTTTCACCCGAGTTGAGCGAGATTTGTCGAATTTTTGAAATGAATCCATTGGATTCCTCATCCAATGGATTCTTCTCGAAGTTTATAGAAGGATTGAGCTCGCTTTTGGATGAGGAAGAGGATGAATGAACCTTAGTCCATTATCCCTTCCTCCATGTAACCACTTCCCAAATTTGGCAAAGCATTCATGAAGACCATTAATGGCTTAACCTCCTCCATTCAACTATAAATTAACCAAGCATTCCAAGGCTGGTCTAGGTTGGAATTTATTGATCTAAGGAAATGTTGTTTGAATGAGATTAGTAAGAGTATTTTTATGTTGTCGAACTATTGCTTCATGAGGAGAGAAGGGTTTGAAGCTGGAAGGATGACACTGAATCGATCATGAATCTTCATGGGTTGTAATCTTTCCTTCTATTAATAAATAATTCTAATATTTTTCCATTCATGTGTTTATGTGATGTATATTATATTCTTGATTCTATGATATGTTTAGTTATTTTATGCTTTGATTAGTTTTTGTCTCAGCTTGCGTGCAAGTACTTTCCAATTGAGTTAAGTACGGAAAGCAGCAGAGAAATTGATCAAAGGAGAGAGGGATTGAGCAAAACTTATAAGTTAGTTCCTTTTATTCCTTCTCTTATCTCTTAATTATAGGAAAATCAGTGAATTACTTTGTCTGTTGTTTCTAGACTAGCTACTAGGTCTAGAGGTTTAGGCATTTGTAGAAACACTAAATTTGCCCAAAACTGCTATGCACCTTTCTTTCTTATTCGAAACATAGGGGTCTTTCCAATGATGTAAGAACCTATTGGAATTGATGATGCAACTTTTGGTGCAATGTTAGTGGTTGGCGTTGATGTTAATCTGTGCATGTGTTACAAATGTTATTTAGGCATTTGTTTCATTGGTTGATGGTGATGGTTTCAATATGGTTTCTGTGTAAGAGTATTGTGTTGTAGTTTTTCTTAACCATGTTTTGTATGTGCTTGGATTTTTTCCAGGTGTTGGGTGCTTATGTGTAGATGGTATGCTTTTGTAAATTATTGATATGGAAGATGAATGAGGTACAGGGTTTATCTCCAATAAGCTACTATTTTTAGAGGTGTTGAAGAAGTATGATAAGCTGTGGGAGAAGTGTTGGAAATAATACTGAGAGGGGGGGTGAATCAGTATTATCACATTAATAAAACTTTTCATTTCCAAACTCTGATTCATATATGCTACTTCCACAACTTCTTATGATTAAGCTAATTGATCTTTAATGAGTGCATTAGAACATTATCAACCATATTATCAGTTAACAGATGCAGTAACATAGAATAGATCATCACACATAAGGCACACACATGAACACCATGATATAAGGTGGAAACCCAATGCGGGAGAAAACCACCTGCTGCAAGTCATCTCAATCTTCTTCTTAATAAGAAAATCCTTTTACAATATTTGTACTGGTGCAGTCTTATACCAGTACGGGAGCTACAACCCCCTTTGCTCTTGTACTAGCCGATCCATTTACTAGTACGTAGGCTGCTACCTGCTACAATGCTCCAAAGCTTCCCCTTTGCTTTTGTACTAGCTTAAGTACTAGTACGTAGGCGCTGGCCTACAATCTTCTCTCCTCCAGGTACCACGTTTCATCAATTTTCATACTGGATACACTGAAGCACAACACATAATCTGAAAGACCACGTTTCATCCAATTTTCATACTGGACCCATAAAAATCAAATGATCATCAAGTACCAATAAGTCACCTAGATAACCAAATCCACAATAACAGTAAACTAAACCCAGAACACCTTATCAACAAAAAAATCAGTCAACAAAAGATCTTAAGACAAATACGCAATTTCCTTTTCTCTGGCCTGCGTCGCTACGCACTTCACCTTCTGTGGTGCCGTGCACCTCCACAGTTGCGCCTTCTGTGGCGCCTGCGCACTGCGCCTTTGGTGGTGCCTTTGTGGCATCTCCTGTGGCACCTCTGCACTGCGCCTTCTGTGGCGCCTCTGTGGTGTCTCCACATTGCGCCTTCTGTGGCGCCTCTGTGGCCTCTCCGCACTGCGCTTTTTGTGGCGCCTCCGCACTGCGCCTTCTATTGCGCCTCTATGGCGTCTCCGCACTGCACCTTCTGTGGCGCCTCTGTGGCGTCTCCGCACTGCGCCTTCTGTGGCGCCTCTGTGGCGTCTTTGCATTGCGCCTTTTGTGGCGCCTTCGCACTGCACCTTCTGCGGCGTCTCCGCATTGCGCCTTCTGTGGCGCCTCTATGGCATCTCCGCACTGTGCCTTTTGTGGTGCCTCTGTGGCGTCTCCACACTGCACCTTCTGTGGCGGCTCTGTGGCGTCTCCTGTGGCGACTCCGCACTGCGCCTTCTGTGGCACCTTCGCACTACGCCTTCTGTGGTGCCTCTGCACTGTGCCTTCTGTGGCGCCTCTGTGGCATCTCCGCACTGCGCCTTCTGTGGTGCCTCTGTGGTGTCTCCTGTGGCGCCTCTGCACTTCCGCAACTGCAGCGCTCAAGAGATCACCCTTCACAGATTCGCTTTCCACTTCACTTTCATATAGATCAAGCTTTTGAAACAATAACCCAATATTTCAGATCTTAAGATATTCAACCCAAAA